>CM046844.1:19022323-19187323 GCA_025618425.1 Heliocidaris tuberculata | reverse complement strand
TTGCTCGCATATGCTCGTGCGAGTGGTCTTGGGTTAACATGCGAGTGTTGCACGAGTGATTGCGAGTGGCTTGACACCAATCACAATAGTCGCACGATCGATTGCATGGTCGTGCGAGTGGATGTGAGACCATGCGATCGCTCGTGCGATTGAATGAGACCGGTGCAAGTGGTCGTGAGAGTATTCGTGCGAGTGGTGTGGGGTATAAAAACCCCCTCGACAATTGACCGGTAGTCAGTTTCAAGTTGGCCTTCTTAATAGTCAAGATGCCACAGAAGAAAGTTACAAAGAAGAGAAAGTTGTTAGAGGAGGGCCCTGTTGCAGAGGATCATCTCCATAGTCCCCCTATATATACCCCCGAGGAATAGTCGCATACAGTCTCATACAGTCGTGCAACGGTAGTACAACGTTGTAAAGCCCCTTTCACAATTGGTCTGCGACCAGTTTGCGACCGTCTGCAACAATTTTTTCGGGGTGTTGCACGACCGATCGCTTGGTGTCTTGCGAACACTCGCAGTCGTTGCAGGCGGTCGCACGAACCTGAGGCGGTAGTGACTGGTCGCATCTGAACTTTGAACATGCTTAAAATCCAGACGCGACCAGATGCGATCGATTCACTCGCGTTAGGTCGTACGACCAGTCGTGCGATTGTCGTAGGAGTGTTGCACAACGTTGCACGACTTGATGCGAGAGTTCGCACTACTCGATAGTCGCATTGGGTCGGCTGGAGGTCGTGCAACATTCGCACGTGCGCTAGCGACCTATAGAGACAAGTCTTGCGAGTGGGTGCGATTGTGCTAAGACCATGAGACTGTTGCACGACCGATCGCAGCACATATTACAACGTTGTACTACCGTTGCACGGCACTATGAGACTGTATGCGACTATTCCTCGGGGGTATATGTTTTCCCTCTGTCATCAGCTTCCTCCTCCTCCTCGATCTGCTCCTCATCACTTTCCTCCCCCTCTGTCTGGTCTATTGGAGGCTCCGCCTGCTCCCACTCTGCTCCTCCGGCCGCTCAGCTTGCTCTTCGATGATCACTTGATCCTCTGCAGCAGGGCCCTCCTCTAACAACTTCCTCTTCTTTGTAACTTTCTTATTTGGCATCTTGACTATTATGAAGTCCAACTTGAAACTGACTACCGTTGAACTGTTGAGGGGGGTTTTATACCCCACGCCACTCGACGAACACTCGCACGACCATTCTCACCGGTCTCATTCAATCACACGAGCGATCGCATGGTCTCACGTCCACTCGCACGACCATGCGATCGGTCTTGCGACTTTTGTGATTGGCGTCAAGCCACTCGCAATCACTCGTGCAACACTGGCATGTGAACGCACGACCACTCGCACGAGCATATACGAGCAAATGCGACTTACTCGTGCAACGATCTCTTCTAGTCGCTTTTGTTGTACGACAGCTGTTGCATTTGTGAATGCCTTTCTGCGACCTGATGAGATCGATGGCGATTGAAGCCTGTTGTAGCCTGTCGTGCGACCAAATGGTCGCAAACGGTCGCAGATCAATTGTGAAAGGGGCTTAAGATGTGCTGCGATCGGTCGTGCAACAGTCTCATGGTCTTAGCACAATCGCACCCATTCGCAAGACTGGTCGCTATAGGTCGCTAGCGCACGTGCGAGTGTTGCACGACCTCCAGCCCACCCACTGCGACTATTGAGTCGTGCGAACTCTCGTATCTAATCGTGCAACGTTGTGCAACACTCATACGATAATCGCACGACTGGTCGTACGACCTAATGCGAGTGAATCGATCGCATCTGGTCGTGTCTGGATTTTGAGCATGTTCAAAGTTCAGATGCGACCAGTCACGACCGCCTCAGGTTCGTGCGACCGCCTGCAACGACTGCGAGTGGTCGCAAGACACCAAGCGATCGGTCGTGCAACACCCCGAAAAATCTGTTGCAGGCGGTCGCAAACTGGTCGCAGACCAATTGTGAAAGGGGCTTAACACACTTGGCTACGCCTCGTGTGTTAGTACACCACGATAAAAACCTTTGTGTTGCCGGATCGCACTAACGCACTCCCAACCATGTATTAATAGTATAATAGCGCCTTACCAGTTACAATGCAACCGACCAAAGCGCTTACAGCATTATTACCCCTGTCAATGGATTCAACTGCGATTCTGCACAGTCGCTTGTTTCCAAGCGCGCACATGCTGATCCAACCACAATGACTCGGCTACGACACCTCTGCCATCCAATCGGCATATGCCTCTTTTAAAGTGTTGATTAATTTCTAACATCTATACAAGGTTCAGCCAATTATGTACTGAATATCATTTTATTACTCAAATATTACCTGGTGTCCAAATCTCGTATAACACGTTGCCGAAGGATATTGCACTTATGCTTCCTTTCATAGATATCCTGTGCATGAAAGAAAGAGAGAGAGAGAAAGAGGGGGGGGGGGGGGGGAAATACGGGGACAGTGAGGGCGGAGGAGACAAATTTATAAAAGAGAAAGAAGAAAATGAACGACAAGAAAAGAAGATTATATAGGGAGGAGAAGAAGAAGAAGAAGAAAAATAAAAATAAAGGGGAAAATCATTTAGAAGTAAGAGTTTCAATATTTCCACGAAAAAAAGATTATATAGGGAGGAGAAGAAGAAGAAACAACAACAAAAAAATAATAAATAAATAAATAAAGGGGAAAATCACTTAGAAATAAGAGTTTCAATATTTCCGTAGCATTCTTTACCCCCCCCCCCCCCTCCGTACTTTCAAAGCTTATTTCCATGGCTTCTCTTCACAATGAAACAAATTAGGCAAAAAAGATTAACCTTCATACATAATTAGCAAGAGCATACAATCTTTCTCTAAACTTTGAATATTTACCTTCACAACCAGGCTTTCAGCGTATTCGTGAGGACATTTGACATGGGTTAGACGCAGACCCCAGTCGCGTTTCCAGTAAAATACGATCAGAAACAGTGATCCACAGGTCAAGATTCCCGCAAAGTATACTGCAAAGGTTCGAATGGCACTCCGTCTATATCCCCAACACTCCTGCAAAAGCAATTTGTTATACATGTATAGTCTTTCCATCGTTCTCGACCTTTCTCTGCAAATCACCATTTTTCTTTTATTTCGTAGTTGTACTGAGAGCTGCAAGCACATTAAGCTTGAACATGCTTACGCTCCAGCCCTCTTATATCTCATTTATGTTAATCAAGCATTCAGTGTGTAATTTAATATCTTACTAGTGTATACTGTATTGAAAAAAATGTATGAAGTCACATGCATGCTCTTGGAATTTATGTTCATGTAAATGATGATATACATGTAGAAACCAGTAAATCGAATAATTTTGATTCCTTTGAACTAATAATACTGATTTGAAAATACATATAAGGCAAAATACTAAGGTTTTTAGCGATATGCATATTAAACAGGAATGATAATCCTAATGTTTGCCAAAAGAGAGTTGAATAGATCCCTCATCAAAGAAGAAAACAAAGTGTTTGATTGTGTTTGAGTTTAAAAGGACTAAATAGTCGACGAATTAGTCAATTTATTGATTATTGGGATTTTGAAGTTGATGGATTATCTTACGCACTAATTAGGCCTTCTCATCACTGACTGATGGAATTATGGATCAATTATTCTATATGTTGATCAAATGAATGAACTACAGACGGTCTAAATTCGGAGCCGTACCATTCCAGATAAAGAATTCACTGGTTGTCAGATTAGAGACAAGTTAAACAGATTGAATTAAATGAAATTGACAATCTTCTTGACATTCAATGTATGTATCAATATTGACATTTCAAAAAAATAAAGGAAATGGACTTTGGGATAGTCAACTTCGAGATAAGCAATTTAGACAGAGAGTGGGTTAGCGGGTGTGCGAATGGTGTGTGTTTGTGTGAGAGAGAGAGAGAGATAAAGAGAGCGAGAGAGATGGAAGGGGTGCTTAACAGCACGCTTAACATGCTTAAGATAGAGAGTATAGGAGATACACCGAAAGAAATAATTATGAAAAATGTAAAGATCGATGAAGAAAAGGCTAGGGTAAAGTAATAGGGACAATGGCAGAGAAGGTATATCAACTAGCACATTAATCGAATACTCTACAGCACACTGTTCATTCCTCCTTAAAAACAAATTTGTGTTACACTTTAATCTTTTGATATGGCTTTCACAGTTCACACGCGGTAAACTAGGTTTTATCCCTTAAGCAAATACATTTATTTGAATTTCCAACAAAAAGAAAGCGTTCGAGCACCTCTTTGAACGGAAATGGAATTGTTACCAAAGGAATGGTTTTGGCATTAGATCAGTGTTATCGTTAGAGGTGGGTTTTCACGGGCCACGCGAACGACTCGCGAATGATGCGAATATCGAAAAATGGCAAAATCCAACATTCGGAGAAGTTTTTCTCCTAATGTGTCGAGACAATGAATGGAGCAGTAAACCATGTTTGCCCAGTATGAATGTCGTGTGTAGCAGTCCACATACACGAAGAACACGTGACTAAAATGTGAACAACAGGAAAAATGATCCGACAAACTTCGCTGCTTTCGCGAGACATGCGCGAGACATTCTCTAAACTATCGGAATCTGTTTGTGGTTTCACGAAGATTTTGCGAACATCACGCACGTCGTGAGTAGGTCGTGCGCATATAATGAAGCTTTTTTTCGAGAGCCAATCACGAACAAATCACGATCCGGCATGCTGGAAACGTTCGCAAGATTTTTCGTTCGCAAGATCTTTCAAACTTTTTTGAAATTCCCTCCGAACTAAAAACGACTTTCGCGAACTAAAAACGACTTTCGCGAACTAAAAACGACTTTCGCGAACAAATGACGACGCTTTCGAACCCCCGCTCATGTTTGGCGAACTTTTGGAGCCTACGAATACGAATGTTGGACTTTGCCATTTCTTTGACCTTCGCATCCTTCCCGAATCGTTCGCGTGCCCCGTGAAAACCAACCTAGATATCATGGGGCGTCGTAACGTATTCCAGCTCAACCACTTTTTCTCTTGTTGCCTCGCCCTCAATAAATATTTGGCCGAATCCGGGTTGAGGTCACGGTCGAGATAGCCTACAGTTATTGACTGGGTCACTTCATCTGCAAAGGCATGCTTGATATATTAAACTGTTAACTTCTACATACATAACACGGATGGACATTTTTCATATAGGCCCATCGATTCGAAGATGGTGCTAAAAGACAAATAGCAAAAAAAAAAAATATATAATAAAACCAAGGAGTTGTTCTGTGATATCTCCTTGATAAAACCAATACTTTCATAACAGTATTTGAAATTTTTTTTTGTTAGCGAGAGGATATTGTTATGTCATATTTTTTTTCAGAAGCACTCAGTCACTGCCTCTAAAAAAATTATGTTGCAGTTTTGAAAAACTGCTACTACGTTGCAAATGCAGATACACAAAGAGACTTTTCGACTACACACCTTGCAATTTAGAGATAAACACAATGTACTCGACATACGCATAGTGCACAAACCTTTAATGAAGTTATTGATTTTATTGTGACTTGTTTATGACTGCTCTGTCTGATAAATCACGCCAAATCACGTGTCTACTACAGGTTAACCTCAACCCCAACCATGGATGTACAGACAAGAGTAACAAAGAGGAAAGATCGAGTTCACCTCAAAGCACGAATATTTTTGCAGAGATTGGGAAATTAAAGTGTGATTCACATTTAATTGTTTTTTTTTTCATCCATTCAATAAACCTGCACTTAATAATTATGTAATATATTTCAACTTACAATTTTCTCCCCTCTTTCTTCTTCGATGATCACGTGATGAGGGCGTTCTCCTGATGAGAGCTGTGTGTGTGACGCCATCTTGCTTTGAAGACTACATAATAAGAGCCAGAGAAAATGAGCTGATTTGATTGGATATGGTAACCCGAAGAGAAAACAACCACATTTAAATACGTTTGATAGTAATAGTAGTAATATGGTCTTCTTTATCCAGGTAGCTTCATCAGTATTAATATACTCAATGGCACTGCAAGTACTATTACCCCAGCATTGTCAGACTACCCAATTTATACACCTAGGCCAAGAGGGACAATTAAGGGTAAAACACCTTGTCGAATGATAAAGTAATTATAAGCACGGATCAAGCACAGCACCTCTCGAAGGAGAGACCTGGAGATCTACTCTGTCAACCACACTGCTACCACATTACGCATATAGGTACAAACTATTATTGTAAATTTTATACGAATGACCGAAGAGGATCAGAAGAGAGTAAGTGGATCATTCTAAAGAACAACCGATCCCCTTCACAGCGCCCCCGAATCCATGCATACCTTACCCCTACGGAAAGAAGAAATCAATAAGACTACATGACTATGTACTAATATACATGATATAACATTATTGAATACATGACAGAAGATAGAACCACAGTAAAATTTTGAGTCACTGTATCTTTAATACTCACAGTAGATAAGAAAGAAAAGGAACAACTTTTATTATGAAATAGATTAGTTTGGACTTACCTAGTGTATGTAATGGCTAAGGACAGCTTTCTCCTCAAAGATTCTTTAGAAGGAAAGGGGAAAAAGAATACCCTCACAATTAAGTAACACAAATCAAGAATCGCTTATTCCTCCGGCCCACTGTTCCCAGTTGTGCAAATAAGGTAAACCTTGAAACAACGGACAAAACCCCGTCATAACATGACGTGGGCCGGGATTATTCTCATGTTCAGGCGTAAAACTCTCTTTATGTTCCAAAAAGGGTCGGTTGTATTGGAAGGGGACAGATCTGTTGACGCAGTAGACCCTAAATGATGTCTTGTCGATACCTACGTGTTTCGTGCTTTAACCAAATCCAGCTAGTCTCCTAATGTCGAACCTCTTGAGGCAAAATAGATTGCTAAGGAGTTTTATCAGAAGGGGTAACTGATGAGGTTTCCAGCTTGTTCTCTGGTTTGGTCTGTCTGCCTTATATCACACGGTTAGCCTGTATGCTTACAGAGTGACTGTAGTTCTGTGTCTGAAATGCCCTTCTAACGTACGTACGTCGTGTTTGAACATCACTTCTCTGGCAACCAGATCTTTGATAGAACATTAAGCAAACTGATCGCAAGTTGACATATCCATATTTGTTTTGATTTGTAAGACATTTCTCCGAGGTCACCTAGACAAACAATGACCGCACAATCTCCCCATACAACCTTTTTTGTCGTTGAATGCGCCCAGAAATGAAAACGAGTTACCGACTCGCCCTTACTCAAGCCATGCAAACAATCAATTGAGAAATAGTTATTAGCAATAACTGAACCAAAATTCTGGGGCTTACTAATGTATTTCCCTATTTCATTCAAAACTGCTTCAAAATTGAGACACAATAGAGTTGACAGGCATTAGCCAACAATCTCAGCAGGAACTGATTGACGATTGACATCATGAAGTGATCATGGGTCACTGCACCCAAGCTGTGCTGTAATTGCCTGCCGAAAAGATGTTTCAGTATTAAACCCAACTTTATCATATTCTTTATGTATAATGCCAATCAGGATGACCGTGACCCAGTTGTTAAATAAAATTGTCATAAGAATCGATGGAATACAAGCAAAAAGTTTGAGGGAAGAGCAGCAGCAGTAGTTGTAGTAGTAGTAGTAGTAGTAGTAGTAGTAGTAGTAGTAGTAGTAGTAGTAGTAGTAGTAGTAGTAGTAGCAGTATTTATTTTCCGTTCAGTTAAAAACATACACGTACAATACAGGTATTTACGGGTGGATAACCCATATTCAACTGTGCCATGCAGGCACGACACTACTGGTCTTCCATGGGGTCAATTGTATGAATATCAGACATGACACATAATTAATTATATAAAGAATATAAGAAGATACAAGACAAAATTACAACTGCTTATTAGAGAGAGACAGAGAGAGAGAGAGATTCAATTCAATTCAATTCAATTCAATTTTTATTTCGCAAGATAAAATCAACATACATAGTAACAATAAATTAAAATACATATACAAAATTATTCTGGGCTTTCCATAAAGGTTAAAAAACCTGTAGTATTTGGATCGCCCATAGAGGGGGGGGGGGGGGTAGAAAACGAAAAAAATATTTTATTACTGCTGTAAAGATTGTCAACATAGTGTGTTCACACAGCGATCAGAAAGCAGATTGTGCCTTCACAGTGTCGATAATCGATATACAAGTTTCATAGTGTGGCATCGCTAACTGTGTAAGCTGAACACAGTGTTTTCATTAAAGGTAACTTAAAATGTTGCCTAAAGTCGCAGGGTGACTCGACATAATTCTGCTCCTGGCTTTATGACGTCTAAGATAGAGGCTTGGGTTAGGACTGGGGTTGCTTAAAGGGAAATCCAACCTTAATAGCAAGTTGCTTTGAAAGAAAGAGGAAAAATCAGAGAAGCAGATTGGTGAAAGTTTGAACGAAATCGGACAAGTAATAAGAAAGTTATGATTTTTTGAAAGTTGTAATCACTATGCATATGGGAATTTCAAATTGGCCGAATAGGTGATGTAGCTGTGGACAACTCCCCCATTCGCTCTAACACACAAAATGATTAAAATGTCACTTTTTTTCAAAATGCATTACTCAGTACACTCTAAGAAATATAGGCTCAACTTTGCACCTTTAGAGGTGCAGACGAATGTCACACTGGGAGCACCTTTAAAGGTGCAATTTTCGCACCTTTTTTAAAGGTGCAAATTTGCACCTTACATGAAGGTGCTATTTTGCACCTCAAAGATGCAGGATTGCACCAAAAAGGCACTTATTTGCACCTGCTTAAACTGTAAAAAGGTGCATTATTTTGAACCTGAAAGGTGCAAGATTGCACCAAAAGGCGCTTATTTGCACCTGTTTAAAATGTAATATAGGTGCATTATTTTGAACCTGAAAGGTGCAAGAATGCACTAAAAATGCACTTATTTGCACCTATTCAAATTGCAATAAAGGTGCATTATTTTGAACCTGAAAGGTGCAACATTGCACCAAAAAGGTGCTTGTTTGCACCTGCTTAAACTGTACAAAAGGTGCATTATCTTAAACCTGAAAGGTGCAAGATTGCACCAAAAAGGCACTTATTTGCACCCGTTTAAATTGTAATAAAGGTGCATTATTTTGAACCTGAAAGGTGCAGGATTGCACTTAAAAGGCGCTTATTTGCACCTGTTTAAATTGTAATAAAGGTGCATTATTGTACTCAAAAAGTGTGCCTTTTGGGTGCAATTTTGCACTTTACAGGTACACTATTTACGAGTCCCACACACGGATACAACCTCAAGCACGCACATACGCACCACACACACTCGCACTCACACCCTTTCGCGCACGCTAACACGCATGCGCATAAACACACAGTGAACGAATAAAGCACATATCAAATATGATTACCATACATAATTATCAAAAAAGACAAGCTTTCAAAATATATGCTGAAATCATATTTACATTAACGTTTAATTGTCTTTTGTTTTTGTACATCAGATCAATGTACACTACCTGACTGGTTTTCAATATTTTCTGAAGTAAAAAGAGAATTCCACAACAATACTTGTTTGCAAAATGTAAGAAAATAAATATGAATACAAGAATACGGTTTCAAATAAGTACGTACATTAGTAAAATGAGCTGTCAATGGATGGGCAAAATATCGGCAATAAAAAACACAGCAGCAAAACAGAATACTGTACACACTGTACATCTATAAACTGCATCCGTCGTAGGACACTATGAAGAATTACCTGTTTCTTTTCAACACCTTTCAAGAATTGCATGTTAAAATATTTTCTTTTAAAAAACATACTTTACTTACACTTTCTAATACTTTGTTTCATTACTTAAAAAGGAGGAATACTTGAGGCCTGCTAAACTAACACTCAAATGGATTGTGGGCAAGAGAGCATAACTGTTAAACTGAATAATGAAAATATATAATGATAATGATGATAATTAAAATAATAGGAACAACAACAACAATAATAATAATAGTCATCATCTTCATCACGACCGTTGTTTTTTGTTGTTTTTGTTGTTTTTGTTGTTGTTTTTTTATAGCCCAGGTTGAAAAGCAGTAGCTTGGAAAATAATATAACATAGCAAATAAAATGAAATGTATACAACACATGCTATTAAACCATCTTCTGCAAGACGAAATATTTCACTTCTATTGTATTCACCCTTTCGAGTGTCATCTTTTAAAAAATATCAATATTATACATCGACTTGAACTGAGGAAATTACAAAGTGTGGTCCACCAGATGAGCATACTTTGTCATCTTTTTAAAAATATCAATATTATACATCGACCTGAACTGAGGAAATTACAAAGTGTGGTCCACCAGATGAGCATACTTTCCGTCATACATTACCTAAATAACTGACATCGACTGTAAAAGCATCGTGAAGAGAAAGAGCCAAAAATCTGAAAGATTTTTTTTTTGTACTCTTTGTTCTTGGTGGCATTTTGTGGGGCACTTACTGAACCCGAGTAATACCAAAGTATGATCAGTAGGATGTATACACCAGTGCAAATCCAAAATCTTGCACATACATCACTTGCGTCATGTGAGGTAAAATAGTTGCACAAAATATGTGCTTCAAAAAAAAAACTACTCAACAAAATTTGGATGTTTCCCATTGTATGACAAAACACGTGCTGACGGAATGTATAAAGGAATTATGCTACAAATGAGTACAAGTATTACTGGATAGATGAGATGTACCCAGCAACTATATATAATAACGATGAAATGCAATAATACGAATTAGCAAACACTGGAAACAATGAGATAACCACATACTCTGTACATTCTAATCTCAAAAAGTATTTATCACAAATGCAATTATATAATGCTGGAGGTTTCAGCAAATATATATATATATAGATATATATATATATATATGATCGCTTTACTCACTAATGTATATCTTAAGGGGAAGTCCACCCTGATATCAACTTGATTTTAAAAGAAGCATAAAACATAAAGAAACAGATCACTGAAAGTTTGAGCAAAATCCGATAGGAAATTTTTAAGAAGTATCCCATCTTATCCTTAAAGGGAAAGTCGGCCCTGACATTAAAGGTCATAGGCAATCTCGGGAGCAAGCGCCATACTGGCAAGAAACGTATCTAATAGAGTCACATACTATTCTCATTTTATCATAAGACACAGGAACGAGATTATTTAACATTCCATTCACGATTTCAAACAAATTTTTAGTGTAAATATCTTTAAGAAACTCTTGGTAACGGCTTTTCACTGCCTCACGCCAAGACCATATCCACCTCTAAGTAATTCATCCAGCTCCTCCGGCATTTCGGGAACGGTGTAACTCAAATGCCACATTAGATTCAGCTGTTCTTGTGTAGCTTCACTGAAGGAGAGATATAAAAATGATAAGTTGAATGAAAAATGTTGTAGAGTAGACCTCAATAAAAATTTACTCAAATAGAAGAATACAACTAGATGCTGCTGCAGTCTAACTGGAATGACTAAGACAATGTCTCATTACAAGTACACGTATATAACTTATCAATACAAATAAATATTAGCATATTATAATTCTAGGTGATTTTTATTTTATTTGATCCCTTCAAATATATATACTTGCGAATAAGTTCTATCTTTCAGGAATTAGACATTCTGAGAATTATTCTTTTTTTAAATAATTTTTATTCATCGATCTGTCTACTGTTTATTATATGACCCGTATCAGGGGTCCACACTGGGTTTATTTTTCACAATTTAACATGTAATGTACATGACAACTGCACTCCTGCCAACATTATAGAAGAAAGGCTTTTTGCCCAGTCACGCAAGTAAAATTTCATTAATATCTGAATTTTTCCCTCCCCCCCCCCCCCCCCGCAACCCCGGCTCCAATGTTACATGAAATTGTAACATTTTTCCTTTATCACCTAATAAAAAGGAAATGGAAAATTATTATTCCTGGATGAATACAAGACAAAAATTAAACAAAACAAAACAAAACAAAACAAAAATAAACAAACAAACAATTAAACGAAACAGGGGGGGGGGGGGGGGGGGTGCAAAATCAAAATCAAAGCAAAGCCAAAACACAGTTGTAAAATAAATGTGCCTATGTCGAAAATTCTCATTCACTATTCAGTCACATAATTTTATTAGAGAAAACTATTACTTCTTGTCGAAATTTTCTTGAAAACTATATTTGGGCTGAAAAAGTAATTTTACTTGAACTTACCAGTAACACTGGGAATCACCACAAAACTCGAAAGAAATTCTTTTCGTTGTTGAATTGGTTTGCTTTTTGAGGTCAGGCTTAGCGTACGCACGTGGCTAGCTAGCTAGCTTGGCCATTCAAGGAGTGATAACTTCTTGGGTCATTGCACAACCGCGGCATCGATCTCAGCCACGTTTTACACGCATACTTGCACTCATGCATATCGATATCGCATGCCAAGGGTGCACTTGCACGAACACAACACCATTGTGCATCGCACCTGCCATTTCTGCCAATAATACGTGTCATTAATAATTCATGAATCTAGCTCAAAAAGAGGTGCTCTGGAATTTCCGGTGCCATGCACGCTGAATGGCAAGTGTTGTGCTCTGAATTGAAGGTCCCCTGTAACCCAAATGATGTGTAGAGATGCATACAACTTATAATTCGTTATTCAAATATCTCAATATATTTCATAAAGTTTTTAAATATTTATGAAATAATTTTTCATAAATGCTAAGCTCCTCTCTAAAATATGCCACAGATCTCATTCCTGCAAAAACATCATCGGTCAGTCATAAGAGAACTAAGGAGGACAGTGGTATGTAGCTTTACCGGAGATGCCCCATCTGTTCTAATAGACCATACGATGCCTACATAGGAGTTGCTATGTCAGACAATGTAGCATCACATGGAAAGAATGGTAATGAGGAGGTAGGCCTAATGCTTGAAAGCATGCAATTCTATTGTGAGCATGTGCTGAGCTGCGGGAAGTTACATTCCACTGTCTTTCGAATCTTAGTGTAGTAGCTGACTGATGATTGGCTGTTGACGTCATTGCAGGAATGAGATCTGGAGCTTTGTAGGGTGGAGCTTAGGAGGTTGGGAAAAATATTTTAAAACATACATTAAAAAAATCTATGAAACATATCTAGATGCTTGAATAACAGAATATCATTGTATGCATCCCTGCCATCAACAGCAATAAACTTGCATTTGGGTTGCGTTTGGGGTCTACACACCAGATTTCAAAAAAGTGAAAACCTAATCAAATATTCAGAGTATATGGTTGTAAGAAAAGTATTCAAAGAGACGTCATAAACTTTAGTCAAAATAAATTTGACATCCTTCAAGTTTACAATGTGAAAACCTCAGTCTCATCTACGAGTATTAACTTTTGAGCTATTAACGAACTAAGTGTCATTTTTCCTAGTACTAGGTGTAAAAAAAAAATTTGACACTTTTGTTTGTTAATAACTCAAAAGTTCTAACTCGTATCGGACTGAGGTTTTCAAAGTGTAAAATTGAAGGATGTCAAATTTATTTGGAATAAGTTTTGTGAAATATTCTTCATTAATATTCTTAAAATAATGCTCTGAATATTTAATTAGGTTTTCACTTTTTGAAAAATTGAGACCACAAAATCTGTGTGTGTCAGTAATTAATTCAGAACACAACAATTGCCACTGTGTATTGCACCTGGCATTTCCTGCCAACCTTTTGCTATCCAGTTTCATTAATGATTCATGACTCTGGGCTAAAAGACGTGCTCTGGGATTTCATCTGCAGTGCACAATGGCCATTGTTCAGCCCTGAATTACTTACTGATACACACAGATTTTGTGGCCTTGATTTTTCAAAAAGTGAAAATCTAATTAAATATTCAGAGCATTATTTTAAGAATATTACTAAAGCGAACTTCACAAAACTTATTCCAAATAAATTTGACATCCTTCAATTTTACACTTTGAAAACCTCAGTCCGATACGAGTTATAACTTTTGAGTTATTAACAAACAAAAGTGTCAAATGTTTTTTTTTACACCTAGTACTTCTTAAATGTACGCGCAATCAACCAAACACAGTGCATGTAACAAAATGCGGATGACCAGAAAATAATATTCTGTTTTTTTTTTTCCGAACAATGAATTCAATTCAGTTCATTTATTTCATTCTCCATAAAAAGATACAAATGTGATACAGGTCATGGTACATGAGATATTGTGACGTAAAGCAAACTAAAGGTGTGCAATTCAAACAAAAGGGGTCGGCTCGCTATTCATAAGGACCGCTATTCATTTAACATGCGTTATCAGCGATCTTTATGACTTATGAATAGTTGTCCTTATGAATAGAGGTCCTCATGAATAGCGAGGTAATTTGTCTATGGTTTGCTCGCTATTTAGAAGGGCCGCTGCTTATAGAGGACCGTTGTGTTCATTTAGTCACGCGTTGTGGATAGCGGTCCTTATGAATAGCGGCCCTTATGACTTGTGAGGTTACCGCAAACAGGATACCATATTGTGAAACAAAATAATAATATTTACACGAGAGATATTTTATAGGAGAATTGTGTCAAAACAAAAAGAGCATTTAGCCATATAAAACGTTGACCCAATGAATCGTAAAAGCAAGTAAATCAGACAGACAGAAAGAAACACATACAGAAAGAAATCAAATCAATCGATCTCATATACTCCTACGTACTCACACATAGTCACAAAATGGGATTTGAAACATTAAAAAAAAAAAAACACCAGAAGCGCATATTTTTTTTTAATAGAAGAATTACTTGTAATGCGATTTTAATGAGTCAGATATTGTGTTGCTTACTAAATAATCTGTAAATAGGCCATTTTGGTAATTTATTCAAATTTATACACGTTTACCCCCGCGTTTGCATAGTGCCAAACTATTACATTCACCTGTAAAAAGCTATTCTTTTTCAGTAGTCAGAATGTGAATTGCATGTATTAGACGTTGTTAGGTTGGACAAACATTTTGGCTTGACCAACCTAGCAACACTTAATTTATGCAATCTGCATTCTGACTATAAAAATACAGGTGGATGTAACCGTTCAATACAAGGGGGTTTGACAAAGAGGTAAGTAAAAAATTTGAATGCAATACGATAATGGCCTATTATAAGGGGAAATTATATGGCGGTCTCTTATTGGTGGTTCGTGGATCCGAACTGTCTTAGACGTTGCGCAAAAAAACTTGCAGACCTTAAACTTGGAGTGTAAACGATTGGATGTCAATAGTAGGGCCTATTTGATAGTACTTTACATTTATTCTTGAATAAAATATTTTCCATTGCCCCGTTTACTTCAAGAACAAACGTTATTCGGGTAAAATCATAGAGTTCGCCGCATGTCTTGTGAATATATCTAGCAAGGATGAATGCGACTCAGACTAAGCTAAGTGGCAAACTTGCACCACCCATGCTGGAGGCGAGCACATAGCCGTGAGAGGTGCAAATTTGCTCTAATCCAGCGGTGGAATTGAATCTGCACCTTTTTCTGCAAAGTTGCACCTTTTCTGCACCTTCATTTTTTAGAGTGTAGGATCTTTTCGTTCATGAGGACCTATAACAATATGCTATCTCCAATATATTTTGAGTACTGCCCCGAGGGTAAAGGCACCTCGAAGAAAACTGCAAATTAATGATATTTTTGTGTACGACAAATGGGAGAGTTGTCCACAAAAATGTCACAATTGACTCACCAAATTGCCAATTTGAGATTCGCATAGATGTAGTGATCTCATTTTCCAAACATCCATAACTTTCTTATTCCTTGTCCGATTTCTTTCAAACTTTCACCATCCTGTTTTTCTTATTTTTCTGCTTTCATACAAATCATCTTATTACCAAGGTTGGATTGCCCTTTAAGGACGTTCCACAGTTAAAGTCAAATCCATGTCATTTTCACCAAACTTTGCATGCAGTTACTTTGGTCCATGAGAAGCCCAAATACGCATAGAAAATTATAGGTCAATGTGCTTACTTTTTTTCTATGGGACACTGAACTGTGCCATGATTGGGTGTCAGGTAGAATGACGTCATCGCAGGTTTTTGGCCATTGATAGGCCTCAGAATTCCCAATGTCATATACAAATCCCCATTATTCTGTCAAAATCCATGTCATATTCGTCAAACTTTCCAGATTTGTAGAGAAAAGTATGCTGAAGGAGGAGAGAGTTTTTAAAATGGGGGTCAATGAACTCGTTTTTATGCTAGCAGCGCCCTCAGTTGCCGGAAAAAGTCAAAAACTCGCAAAACTCGTAAGAACTGGCTGAGAACCTGTTTAGGAATGAGATGGGTTCAGCAAAAAACTCTACTGTACATTCAAAATCCATGTCAGATTCGTAAATTTTTCCATATTTGTAGAGAATTAAATACTGCAGAAGGAGAAAGTTTGAAAAATGGGGGTCCATGCACTCGTTTTTTTGCTAGCAGCGCCCTCAGGAGGCGGAAAAAGTCAAAAACTCGAAATACTCTTAAATACTGCGCATGGCTGGCTGGGAACCTGTCTGGGAATGGGATGGGTTAAAAAAAAAATTGTACTGTACATTCAGAATCCATGTCAGATTCTTAAATTTCTCCATATTTGTAGAGAATTATGTAGTGCAGAAGAAGAATATTTTGAAAATGGGGGTCAATGCACTCGTTTTTATGCTAGCAGCGCCCTCAGTTGCCGGAAAAAGTCAAAAACTCGCAAAACTCGTAAGAACTGGCTGAGAACCTGTTTAGGAATGAGTTGGGTTCAAAAAAACTCTACTGTACATTCAAAATCCATGTCAGATTCGTAATTTTTTTTCCATATTTGTAGAGAATTATATACTGCAGAAGGAGAAAGTTTTAAAAATGGGGGTCCACGCACTCGTTTTTGTGCTAGCAGCGCCCTTAATTGGCGGAAAAAGTCAGAAACTCGCAAAACTCGCAAAAACTGCACATGGCTGGCTGGGAACCTGTCTGGGAATGGGATGGGTTCGAAAAAAACTCTACTGTACATTCAAAATCCATATCAGATTCGTAAATTTTCCATATTTGTAGAGAATTACATACTGCAAAAGGAGAAAGTTTTAAAAATGGGGGTCCATGCACTTGTTTTTGTGCTAGCAGCGCCCTCAGGTGGCGGAAAAATTCGAAAACTCGCAAAACTCGCAAAAACTACGCATGGCTGGCTGGGAACCTGTCTGGGAATGGGATGGGTGCAAAAAAACTGTTCTGAACATTCAAAATCCATGTCAGATTCGTAAATTTTTCAAGATATGTAGAGAATTATATACTGCAAATGGAGAAACCCCGTGTGGCGGAGAGTCTTAAACTTACAAATTCTCGTCGGAAATATTGCTACTAATTTTACTCTCAAAATTTACTCGATTGCCTATTATCAGACATGTAACTGACATTATTATTATCATTATTATTATTATTATTATCATTATTATTTTGTTTCAATTTCCTTTTAATTTTTTTTTATTTATTATCATTTTTTTTTTTTTTTTGGGGGGGGGGTACATTCACGACCACAGGTACCGGAGACGGGGGGCAGAGGGAGAATTTCCCCAACCAATCATTCAAAAAAAGGGGGCAACCCTCTCCCCCTGATCCCCTCGCAAGAAAATGATTACATCTTAATTGATTTCGCATTACTAAGCTGCCTTGTGAGTGATCTAATAATCGTGCAAACCTTCAGTATTCATTTTTTTTTAATCGCACTCTGTCACTACGGTCCCTACTATAATTAATAGATGTTTCTTAACATTTAGAAACCCTGTCTATTGTATATTCTGCCCCCTACCCCCCCCCCCCCCCCCCCACACACACACACTCAAGATAATAAAGCTTGAAGTATTGCGATCGGCTTTCTAGTGCTCCAAAAGGCGAAGTATCGCAATCATGGTCGCTCCGCTCCCTTACATGCAGATAGGAGCAATGTATCTCAAATATTAATACTGTCTACCAGTGGCAACAGAAGCGAGATGGCAGATTTTTCCTACTATCAAAGGACTGGGCGGAAAGGGGTATAATGAATAATTTTCTAGTGATGTGAAATGCAAGGTTTCAAAACGCAATAATCTTAATTTTCTTGCTTACAATAAGCTGTTCTGTCCCTTCGGAGGGGCCTCTCGCAAGACAAGAAAAATGATTTCAATGTTAAACAATGTTTTTAAAAAAGCTTTATTTTGCCAACGTTTGTTCTAATTTAAAATGCCTCTACATTCCCTATTTTCTCTCGGTCACTACACTCCCAGTCATATCAATGGCAACATTGATTATTTGACTTTACAATATCTCTTCTACTACAAGGCCCTGAAGCGCATGGATGTGGGTGTGGCAGGTGCTTCTCTGTGCCTAAAAAGAATTAAAAAATGTCGTTTTTATGCTCCTCCTCACAAGTCCAGAAGATGTTATATGACATCAATCATTTTGCAGTTTAACAATTGAAATGTTTGATGTGCTCTAAAATACGTAGTTTCAACATTGTATAATCTAATTTTCTAAATCGATAGCTAAGATCCCTCGCATTTCAATAAATGCAGTGTTTATTAACACTGTATGTGTGGGGCAGGGCCCAGAGGCTTTCCTTGTTTGGTTCCCAACCCATCGCTAGATTGTTATCTATACAATTATACATAATATATAACTATATCTTTAATTTTATGTAAGTCACAATTCTAAGTAAGCTGTGACCTGCCTGTGTTTGTAAAGTTTTTCTTGAATGCACATTTCAACATCGTGAAAGCAACTTTTTTTCTCTCGGTCTCTACGCCCCTCACCAATTAATAGTCCTATGAAGCAAATTTTGTTCTATTAAAACTGTTCCGTCTTAAGAAAAAAAAATGTTGAATGATTCTATAATATTCTTTAAAACATTCTCTAGGTGGATGTGTTCCAATATTCTCCTATAAAGGATGTTTACCATGAATAGCCCCATATGCGTACTAGGCGGGGCTGCAGCGCCCCCTCATTTTTATAATAAATAATTTCGCAAGGTTCCTGAATATCCTCATATTTTGGTAGCGAGTCGCCTGAATATCCTCATATTCGGGAAGCGAGGTGCCGGTATACCAAAAAGTGTTTAAAATTTTGTACACAAAATGTAGAAACAAAATAACCCTATTTCAGGTGTAAGGAGGGATATTGAAAAACAATGGATGATTACAGTGCTTCAGTTATTCCATTTTTTTTAAATGAAAAATTCTAAACCTCTCACTTTGAAAATATATCGGAATATAGAAGAAAAGGCGGCGCGGGGATGTGCTTCGATGGTCGGGGGGGGGGGTAGGGCTGTAAGCAGGTAGCAAGCGTGTGAGGTGGACCCATATTCTTGTGAGGTGGGGCACCTCAGAGTGTTTGCCCCCTCCCCCCCCCCCCAAGGAAAACAAAAGTAAGGCATCCTTTTGCGCACCTGTTCACGACTACTAGTATTTCAAACATAATAATCACGGTAACGACATAGGCTATAATTGTCTATATTTTACGCACACTTTCGAACCAGTGTATAAAAAAGAAGGAAATTGTACGTCGTTTTGAGTGACATTTTATTCATTATTCTATTTGCTCATGTCTTTGACTGTAGGGATAATGATCATTAGACAATCATATAGCATAGACAAATGATTCTTGGGCATACATTTGACTTTATTTCACCAGCTCTCTTTTTGTGTACTAAAATTGGGAGGTAGATGACCATGACTATGAATTCCAAATTACATCTATCTTTCATTTTTCCTATACGACTAACTTTGCCTATAGAAAATTCATGAGGGGCATTGAATGTTATCTTTCAGCTCAAGCTAGTTAATATTTGGTATATTTTTCACAGGTACAGAATTATTGATTTCATCTATTTTTTTCCGGGTTCTTGTTACTGCGCACACTTGCAAACCCATTATTAGGTGGTCTGTCGTAATCGACAGATCACCTCTTAATTCGTCAGAATTTTCTTTCATTATTTATTTATTAGGTGGTCTGTCGTAATCGACAGATCACCTCTTAATTCCGTCAGAATTTTCTTTCATTATTTATTTATTATTAGGTGGTCTGTCATTTGACAGACCACCTCTTAATTTCGTCAGAATTTTCTTTATTTATTTTTATTTTTCCGGCACTTTCTTGTTACCATGATTCCTCGAAATCTGCTCAGTCAATTTTCTTCAAATTTTCGTCTGTCATCAGGCCCTAAATGATCAAGCTCTGGCATCTTTTTCAAGGTCATCAGGTCATCGTGACGTCATCCAGGCGCCATTTTGTGAAATCACATTATCGATCATATCTTCATAACGAGTCGTCAAAAATAAACCATTTTTAATACACATGAACTTCAGGTCAAGGGTCAACATAAAATGTCATCAAAATCCGCGCGTGCATCATGACGCGCACGTACGCGCGCGTCAAAATTTAGAAATGCTCAAAATCACTTTTTAATTAAATTAGAGTACGGTTCAGGACATTGCAAGCATTTCAAAATTTTCCGTCGGTGCGCGTCCGTGCGCGCGTTATGTGCGCGTGCAGCACGTACAGAACGTAAAAACGCCGTTTTTTCGCATGGTTTGTATTCCTGACACTATTAGACAATTTCCAACTATTTACAGTCATTCTCGACATTCCATAATGCCACACGCGCGCGTCAATGGGCAATATAATGTAAAAAGTGGTAAAAACATGTCTCTCTTGAATCCGCCATAGCTCGTCAGAAAGACTGGGGACCCTCCAATTTTTATACATATTCTGAAAGTCTATAAGTTGTAAATTGGAATTCATGAAAAAAATTGGTGGGTCAAGCGGTCGGAACGTCATCATATTTGCATATGAACTCAAAACAATGTTTTCGAAAAAAATGACGTTATAATTTTTGTATTCATTTGACAATATTTCAGTAATGGGTTGTCGATTTTCTTCCAGATTTTGATATGTTGTAGCTGAGACAATTCTCTACAAGATCAATATTCATTTTGACAAAGGAATCACACTGTATTTTTGCGATTAAAGGAGGCATGTCAATTTTTCACATTTTGCGTGGAATCTACGGGACATGGCTTTTTCTCAAATCTTGATTATTCATTCCTGTCTTCTTTGAGCGGTATCTCTTTTTTTTCTGCTCGATTTTCATCTAAATTTTAGTATGTTATAGCTGAGACTATAATCTTTCAGAAATGCGCCCTCCAAATTTGATCAGATGTCGGGATCATGCCGATTTTTTAACTACAAAATGTCATTGAGAATTCCGTTTTTCGCTTAGGTGTTATCTCTATTGCAATATCAACAATATCAAATCGTCCGATTTTCTGTGATGCAAGTCTCAGTCCATTATCAACATTATCAGAATTACTATCTTGCACAAATATTATCACATCTTACTAAGCAATTTGCCGAATGGAGAGACAGACCACCTAATTCGTCTTCAGTGACGAATTAAATGTCTAGTAGATTTAGTTTTGTCAAAACGAGCTTTCCTTTTTCCGCTCACTTTTTGTGTAGATGATATCTCAAAATTGACTCAGTCCAATTTCTTCAAGTTTTCGTCAGTCATCAGCCCCTACGAGATCAAGTTCCCGTAACTTTTTCAAGGTCACCATGTCATCGTGACGTCATCCAGGCGCCATGTAGTGAAAATCAACTCATGGTCATATCTTCATCAGGGAAAGTCATTTCTCATTCATATTTGGCATGAGGGAAGCTAATATCAATCCGGTCAAATTCAGAGACTTAGACGCGCTCGTGGGCGCACGTTCGCGCGTCAGTGCCCCCGCAAATATGAAAAATGCCACCCCAATAACTCCCAAAAGAGGAGGTAAATCTTTCTGAATTTTGCCTCGTCCATCACATTTCGACCAAATATCATGCACATCAAATATCAGATTCATACCTCAATTCGTTTTTTTTTTTAAATTCATTTTTTCCTTTTTTGACCCCCTCCCTCTTTTTACGGGGGCAATAACTCAAAAACTAAATCATGAATCTTTTTCAAATTCAACACAGTAACGAGGACTGATAAGAAGTGTTGACCGTGAAAATATGAGGTTCATGACGTCATTATGACGTCATCCAGGCTTCATTTAGTGATTTTGGAGTGAAAAATGCCCTTTTCGGATCTTGAAAAGGAGCCCTAACTTCAGTTTGCTAGAGACTTGGGACTTGATTCACATGATAGAGCAGAAAATTCTACACAAAAAAAGTTCGTATAGCTCAAACGTTTTAACGGTCGTTTTCAGGGTGAAAATGGCTTTCAAAGTTCAAATTGCCCATTTTGCCATAGACACACACGTTATAGGTATTATAGATTAATTTTAGTTTTGTCAAAACGAGCTTTCTTTTTTCCGCCCACTTTTTGAGTAGAGGATATCTCAAAATCGGCTCTGTCCAATTTCTTCAAGTTTTCGTCAGTTATCAGCCCCTACGAGATCAAGTTCCCGCAAACTTTTCAAGGTCACCAGGTCATTGTGACGTCATCCATGCGCCATTTTGTGAAAATCAACTCATGGTTATATCTTCATCAGGGAAAGTCATTTCTCATTCATATTTGGCATGAGGGAATAAATCCGGTCAAATTCAGAGACTTAGACGCGCGCGTGCGCTCGCGTTCGCGCGTCAGTGCCCCCGCAAATATGAAAAATGCCACCCCCAATAACTCCCAAAAGAGGAGGTAAATCTTTCTGAATTTTGCCTCGTCCATCACATTTCGACCAAATATCATGCACATCAAAAATCAGATTCATAGCTCAATCCGGTTTTTAAAATTATTATTATTCATTTTTTCCCTTTTAAAAGTGTAGACGTCGTTTTCTTGTCCATCTTTTCCTTAATTTCTCGTCCATCCTGCCTTCTACAACGAAACCAATGGCTGAAACTTCAAGGAAATGCCTGTCCATTTTACTTCCAATTTAAAAATTCTTCAAATTCTTATATTTTTTTCCTCCCATTGACAGATGAAAAAACGGAAAATCTCATACTAATTAATCGAAAACCACCCAAAACCACCTTTTTTTGCGGGGCTGATTACTTAAAAACGGAATATTGAATCTTTATGAAAGTTGGCACAGACATGAGTGTTGGTAGGACAATTATGCTGTGAAAATAACAAGGTCATGATGTCATTATAACTTTATCCAGGTGCCATTTTCTGAAAATCAACTTATGGTCATGTATGGTCATGTATGTTCATAACGAAATGTCATTTCTCTTTCATATTTCGGATGGTCAATTTCACTGTCATCACATATATATGACCATCTTATCATTGTCGTCGACCCTATCATGATTACTATCTTGCGCAATCATCATATCTTACAAAACAATTTACCAGTTCAAGACAGACCACCTAATTCGTCTTCAGTGACGAATTAAATTTCTAGTTTATTTTCTTTTTCTTCTTGCTTTTCATCTCTAATTTTGTTATGTTATTCTTCTTCTTCTTCTTCTTCTTCTTCTTCTTCTTCTTTTTTTTTTTTTTTTTTTTTTTGGGGGGGGCCTTTTTTATAATCTTCTCTCCCATCTTTCGCCATTTTTTTCTTTTTGCTTCTACAATTTCTCTCTTTCTCTCTCTCTCTCTCTCTCTATCTTTGCGTTATGTCTTTATCCTTCTATCCCTTAACTTTCATTTCCCCCTTATTGTAATGCTATTCATCGATTAATCTTTACTTCCGTCTTTCCTTACTCTTTATATTCTTTCTTCCACCATCTCTCTCTCATTATGTCATTCTGTTTCTTTTCATTATTATCATCATTATTACTACATGTACCACAATGCAGGGAAATGGATTGTTTTTGGAAGTGGGGACTGAGGCCTCTTGCCCGGGTACCAATTACCCTTTTCAACATTTTGCGAGCAAGCGAAGCGAGCGGCCAAACATTATTACAATGTATTATCTTTATGTGATCTCTTCTACAAAATATATACTGTAAATAATCATTAAACGAAATCATATGAAACGTGTCTACTCAAAAAGTGAAGGGGCAGCAGCGCCATCACCCCCTCCCCCCGGCCCTGTTCCACAGCCCATGCAATGTATATATAACCATGACAGGCTAACCTATCTGTCTGTAGTATTAGGCCAAATGGATATTAGACCAAGTGAACATTAGACCAAACGGTTATTAGACGAACTGAGAATTGGACCAAACGATGATTAGACGTAATGGTAATTAGACGAAGTGATGATTAGACGATGTGGGTGTTAGATCAACTGGGTTTAGACAAAATGGCTATTAGACGAAATGAGGATTAGACCATTTGGTTATTAGAACCAACTGGTTTTAGCCGAAATAGATATTGGACCAAGTGAACATTTGACGAAATGATTGTTAGACCAAGTGGTGTTTAGACCAAATGGGTATTAGACCAAACGGGTTTTAGACGAATTGGCTATAGACGGAGTAGTGATTAGACGAAGTGATTATTAGACCAAATGATCATTAGACGGAATGATGATGGAGGAATTGTTGTTAGACTGAATGATGTTAGACCATTTGGCTGTTAGACCAATTGGCATTAGACCAAGTGGCAATTTACCGATGAAGCAGTCACACCATTTCACACTTAATATTTGGCTCATCTATTTTTCTTGATTACTGACAAAAAGGTTGTCAGCCTGACCTTGGCCGTCGGGTTTAACCCCCCCCCCCCCCCCCCCGAGCCCCGGAAACAGACCCCAAAATTGGGTTGTTTTCAACCCTTCTAATACATTCATCAAACTTGTAAATAGCTAGCAGTATGTCGGGACCAAACTGAAGAACGAAAAATTCATTAGGGATGGGTTGTTAATTTGAGGTCAATTTTCCCTGAAAGCCCTGGGACCAAACTTTGTCTGAAGGCAGAGTCATAGCTCTTCATTACAACAATAACAAATTTCCAGCAGGAATGTTGTGTCAGACCCCATGTAAAAAAAACCCCAAGCACCAAACCTTTGAAAAAGCTTTGCCCACTCACCCCCCCCCCCTCCAAGAAAAAAACAAAACAAAACAATCTTGATGTAAAGAAAAATCGGTTCTATGACATTTGTTCCTGTGACAATTGCTCCAGTCTAACTTTGCCATGTTAATTCTAATCCTAAACCTAACCCTAACCCTAACCCTAACCCTAATCCTAATCTTTATCTTCACATTGTCCTTAACAAAAAACAAATTATGACCTTAAATTTAACCTTTGACCTTTCGAGATATGGACGGAGGAGCAAATGTCTTGTCACCGAAAAATCATGTGTTAAATTCCAACTTTAATAACTGAAAAGTGTTTTTATTTGCTAAAGGACAAATTCATTTTACATAATGTAATTTTGAGTATGGTTATTTTCTTGAGGTGCAGCTTGGTATCAAAAGCAAATTTTAAAAAGCATGAAACATATAGTTCAAAAGTTCTGCTACGGAGATTAAAAATAGAGACAGACACAGTATAAATGACTCCGTTAGACACAAAAGGTTCAATATTTCGCCTATAAGGCTTCTTCAGGAAATGATACCAAGTACAAAAATGCACTAAGGTTGTAGTGCATAGCGCATAATTATTGTCAAAACAACAAGCGTAAAATAAACAACAGAGTCAAGGCGCGAGAAGGGAGAGAGAATGAGAGAGAGAGAGAGAGAGGAAAGGAGAAAGAGAGAGAGAGAGAGAAAGAACACACACTCAGTGATGAAGAAAGAAAGCAAAGGATAGGAAGAGAGGAAGAGAGAGACAGGGAGAAAGGGTGGGAAGAAAGAGGATAGAAACCCTCTAACTTTATCTTTATCCTATATTAGGGACAAAGTACTTAAAAAGAAGCTAATGAAACTTACAGGCCTACGTGTATATTAGGGAGCAAAGCAACAAGATATTACATTTCTTTTCTCCTTTTTTTCAATTTAGAACCCTTTTAAAAGCCATTTCTAAACTATATCAAACTATATCAAATTTCTAAACTATATCAAATTATATATATACTGGGGCATGAAATTACAAGATCCTGAAGCAACGTTATGTGAAGGAGCCAAGCGAAAAAGCTTTACAAAATCATTAGCATTTTATACCCTGAAAAGACTAATTTCTAATGCAACTTACCTTGAGTATTGGGGAGTATAATTATAATCCACAACATAACATAGTTTTTTTTTCCTTTTCTACTCTTTCTCTTTCCCAAATTATAATTTTGCACCCTATTCAAGAGAATGATGGAACGGAATGAAGCAGGTCACTCGGTGTATTTACAAGCTCACCGACAGATTGACAAATCTTCAACCTCATTAATAAACTGGCCCATCTCCGTGGTCTAGTGGTTAAGGCATTGTCGTTCTAAGTCAACGACCTGGGTTCTATTCCAGGCGGAGACATTTTTTGAACCTTTGCAAAAATTTCAAAAAGGGAGGACAGCTCTGGGGAACTTTGATTTAAGCTACGCAACCATTATTCTCCCATTTTCATTTCTCGCAGTTATATATAAATATAATATATGGATTTCTATATACCATGCATACATGACATAGTGTCGCTTTCTTAGCACTTGTCACATATAAATAGAGAAACGAGAACTGTTTCTATTTAAAAAAAATAAAATTATTGAGTCTCCCATAAACAATAGTACAAGGTATAATGTAATATAATATCTCCAAACAATATATTGAATACGCTTCTCATATGCATGTACTTCTTATAATGCTTCAACATATTTAACACATACTAACACATACTGAATCTTGTTTTTACCACTTACGATGACTACTAGTTGAACAATGATCGAAACATGCAAGACTATTCACGATGTAAACTACAAAAGTTGAAAACGAAAAATTATTCAGTGTAATTGCTTTCTACATAACATACTGTAATTTAAGGCGCACTTTCTGGTATGTACATTTCGTTGCTCATTTCACGAAGAGGCACGAACGGCCATGGATCTTCCACTATACAAATTTAAGCTTGCGGCAAGCTAAAAACGAGCTATTTTAAAGTAGAATTTCATTGATTTTGAATATTAATTTAATTTTTATTATTGCATAGGTGAAGCTTAGATTGAACAAGGTTATCAAAATTCAACGCTTCGAAACATTTGAAGTAATGATTATTATCAATTATAAAAAGATATAACACAGCCCCGCTATAGCACCTATAGAGCTCTTTGAACGCTGCTGAGATATGTGACGTCATACCGGGGAGCAATCCTTCCTAAGCAGACGATGCCCCATAACATCTTATACATTTTCAGTGCCTGTTTTGTCATCTCATCTTCACTTATTTCTCTTACTTCACTAGCGTCAGTATAAATGCTTATTTGTTGCCTCACTCTAAATTTCCTGCATGGTATTATTTTGATGAAAAATGCAGCGTTAAAAAAATAAAGGAATCAATCGCTTGTAAACAAAAAAAAGATGCCATTGTATTTTCAGCTGCATGCACCGCGGCATGTCGGCGTTTCAAGAGGGAACGAATACCATCCATGCTATAATTCAGCGGGCTTTACAATTCGAAAGTGTGATTTCTTTGATTGATCATTGACCCTTATCATGACTTTTTACAAACAAAAGATTTTAGTTACTAGAAACGGTTTCACTTCCCTTTTAGAATGATGTGTAATACGGTCATGGTGAAACAAACCAAACTCTTTATAATTTAAAAGTAATTGCATTGCAGTTACGTTCACTTGATATAGGACGTCGTCTGCTTAGGCAGGATTGGCACCTGATGTGACGTCACGAAAACATCGGTATATTTCTGGCGAATCGCTCGGATATCCCAGATGCTGAGAAGTGTTTTATTTGTGTTATTTTTTAATCATCAAACACGCAGTTAACGTAAAACTTATACGATTACCATCTGCAAGCTTTCTAGTTTCTAGAGATACATTATTGAGCATATTTGTGATTTGCTTTGAATATCTACTTTAAGCAATTATTTTTGACGTTCGTGCCACTTCGTAAAATGAACGACGATTTAAGTGTAGCATGTATACTCAACGTCCAGAGACGGGCCATTTCAGAAAACAAAGATCGATTTAATCTACAATTTAATCTACTATACCACAATAACCTGTCCCCAATGTCCTCTTACTTAACATTATCACAGAATGAAGAATGTGGTTTGATTTCGATATCGATTTTACACACAAGATGGTTTAAAAAAAAAGAATTTATCGATAAATTTCATGAAACACGCGACTTCCAATTTGTTGGGAAAAAATATTGAAAACGAACACTTTGCATAAACACACACAGTAAACCAAGCATCATGTGAGCCCTGCAGAAAGTACATTCCTATCGACATTATTATTATTATTTTTTTTTTTTTTGTCCATGTTATGTCAGAATTATTCCATACGTATTATAAAATATGGCATTAGTATATATGTCTTTGTTTTATTTGCAAGCATTTTGAAAAATAGCAAAGTGTAGACAGGCGTTCTCATCCTTACGGTACGGTAATATATGGGTCTGGATTATGTCATTTGAGAGCTTGAACTGCACAGTACATCGCCCATATGGTCTCGGAAAAGGGTGGGGACTGTAGCCTTCCACCTTAGATGACAGTACATCATTTTTCATTTGAGTTATTTTGAGTTTTCATATGCAAAGTTGCATACCATTTAATTATACATGTACTACCCAAAAGCTATTATTCAAGTGTGAGAAAAAAGGAAAAAAATATTAGGTGGCCTGTCGTAGACAGATCACCTCTTAATTTCGTCAGAATTTTCTTTCTTTATTTATTATTATTTATTTCCACCACTTTCTTGTGGGTGTGATTACTCGAGTTCGGCTCACTCAATTTTCATCAAATTTCAGTCAGTCATTAAGCCTATCATGGTCAAGTGGTCGTCAGAAAAGTGGTCGTCAGAAAGGCTGGGAATCCCCCATTTTTTTTTACATATTTTGAAAGCCTATGAGTTGTAGATTGGAATTCATGAATAAGATTGGGGGTCGAGTGGTATAGGAACGTCATCATATTTAAATATGAACTCAAAAAAATGATTTTGAAAAAATGACGTCATAATTTCTGTATTCATTTGACAGTATTTCAGTAATATGTCGTTGATTTTCTTCCAAATTTGTTGTAGCTGAGGCAATTCTCTAAAAGGTCCGTTTCACTATTATTCATTTTGACAAAGGCGTCATGGCGTACATTTGCGATTAAAGGCAGCATGTCAATTTTTCACATTTTGCGTGTATTCTCTATGGGACATGACTTTTTCTCAAATCTTGATTCTACATTCCAGTCTTCTTTGAGCAGTATCTCTGTTATTTCTGCTCGACTTTCTTCCAAATCCATATTCTGAAAGTCTATAAGTTGTAAATTGGAATTCATGAAAAAAAATTGGTGGGTCAAGCGGTCGGAACGTCATCATATTTGCATATGAACTCAAAACAATGTTTTCGAAAAAATGACGAAATAATTTTTGTATTCATTTGACAATATTTCAGTAATAGGTTGTCGATTTTCTTCCAAATTTTGATATGTTGTAGCTAAGACACTTCTCTACAAAATCAATTACACCATTTTTCATTTTGACAAAGGAATCACACCGTATTTTTGCGATTAAAGAGGCATGCCAATTTTTCACATTTTGCGTGAATTCTCTACGGGACATGACTTTTCTCAAATCTTGATTCTACATGCAATATCAATATCAAATCGTCCGATTTTGTCTGATGCAACTCTCAGTCTATTATCAACATTATCAGAATTACTATCTCGCACAAATATTATCACATCTTACTAAGCAATTTGACGAATGGACAGACCACCTAATTCGTCTTCAGTGACGAATTAAATGTCTATTTTATTTTTATTTTTCCACCACTTTCTTGTGAGCGTGATTACTCGAATTCGGTTCACTCATTATTCATCAAATTTCAATCAATCATCAGGCATATAAAGGTCAAGTGCCAGAAGTTTTTTCAAGGTCATCAGGTCATCGTGACGTCATCCAGGCGCCATTTTGTGAAATCCCATTATCGATCATATCTTCATAACGAGTCATCAAAAATAAACCATATTTAACACGCATAAACTTCAGGTCAAGGGTCAGTGTAAAATGTCAGCAAAATCCGCGCGCACGTCATGACGCGCACGTACGCGCGCGTCAAAATTTAAAAATGCTCAAAATCACTTTTTAATCAAATTAGAGTACGGTTCAGGACATTTTAAGCATTTCAAAACTTTTCATGCGTGACCGTCCGCGCGCGCGTTATGCCCGTGCGCAGTACGTACGGAACGTAAAAACACCGTTTTTTCGCATGGTTTATATTCCTGACACTATTCTTGACAATTTCCAACTATTTACAGTCATTCTCGACATTCCATAATGCCACACGCGCGCGTCAAACTTTCAAATTCGTGCGCGCGTCAATGGGCAGTATAATGTAAAAAGTGGTAAAAACATGCCTCTCTTGAATCCGCCATAGCTCGTCAGAAAGACTGGGGACCCCACCCCCCCCCCCAAATTCTATACATATCTTGAAAGTCTATAAGTTGTTAATTGGAATTCATGAAAAAAATTGGTGGGTCAGGCGGTCGGAATGTCATCATATTTGCATATGAACTCAAAACAATGTTTTCGAAAAAATGACGAAATAATTTTTGTATTCATTTGACAATATTTCAGTAATAGGTCGTCGATTTTCTTCCAAACTTTGATATGTTGTAGCTGAGACACTTCTCTACAAAATCAATTACACCATTTTTCATTTTAACAAAGAAATCACGCCGTATTTTTGCTATTAAAGGAGGCATGTCAATTTTTCACATTTTGCGTGTATTCTCTACGGGACATAACTTTTTCTCAAATCTTGATTATGCATTCCTGTCTTCTTTGAGCTGTATCTCTGTTTTTGCGGCTCGATTGTCATCTAAATTTTAGTATGTTATAGCTGAGACTATAAGCTTTCACAAATGGGCCCTCCAAATTTTGATCAGATGTCGGGATCATGCCCATTTTTTAACTACAAAATGTAATTTGAGAATTCCGTTTTTCGCTTACGTGTTATCTCTATTGCAATATCAACAATATCAAATCGTCCGATTTTCTTTGATGCAAGTCTCAGTCCATAATCAACATTATCAGAATTATTATCTTGCACAAATATTATCACATCTTACTAAGCAATTTGCCGAATGGACAGACAGACCACCTAATTCGTCTTCAGTGACGAATTAAATGTCTAGTTTATTTTTATTTTTCCACCACTTTCTTGTTACCATGGAATCTCAAAATCGGCTCAGCCAATTTTTATCAAATTTTTGTCAGATATCAGGTCATATCAGATCAAGCTCGGGCATCTTTTTCAAGGTCATCAGGTCATCGTGACGTCATCCAGGCGCCATTTTGTGAAATCACATTATCGATCATATCTTCATAACGAATCACTAAAAATGACCCATATTTGACACACATGAATTTCAGGTCAAGGGTCAACATAACATGTCAACAAAATCCGCGCACGCATGACACGCACGTACGCGCGCGTCAAAATTTAGAAATGTTCAAAATCATTTTTTAATCAAATTAGAGTACGGTTCAGGACATTTTAAGCATTTCAAAATTTTCCGCCCGTGCGCGTCCGCGAGCGCGTTATGCGCGCGTGCAGCGCGTACAGAACGTAAAAACGCCGTTTTTTCGCATGGTTTGTCTTCCTGACACTATTCTTGACAATTTCCAACTATTTACAGTCATTCTCGACATTCCATAATGCCACACGCGCGCGTCAAACTTTCAAATTCGTGCGCGCGTCAATGGGCAATATAATGTAAAAAGTGGTAAAAACATGCCTATATGGAATCCGCCATAGCTCGTCAGAATTCGTGGAAACCCCCCAATTTTTTTACATATTATGAAAGCCTATGAGTTTTAGATTGTAATTCATGAAAAAAATTGGGGAAACGTCGTCATATTTGCATATGAACTAAAAAATTCGATTTTGAAAAAATGACGTCATAATTTTTGTATTCATTTGACAATATTTCAGTAATTTTCATTTTGACAAAGGCATCATGGCGTATTTTTGCGATTAAAGGAGGCATGTCAATTTTTCTCATTTTGCGTGTATTCGCTATAGGAGATGACTTTTTCTCAAATCTTGATTCTACATTCCCGTCTTCTTTGAGCAGTATCTTTGTAATTTCTGCTCGATTTTCTTCCAAATTTTAGTATGTTATTGCTGAGACTATAAGCTTTTACCAGTGTGCCCTCCAATTTTTGATCAGATGTCGGGATCATGCCCATTTTTTAACTACAAATTATGATTTCAGAATCCCGTATTTCGTTTACGTGTTATCTCTATTGGAAATATTTTGGTCCATTGGTAAAGCACTTGCCTCTCATTCCGGCGACCCCGGATCGATTTCCGGGTGGGACCATTTAAAAAATTTTTTTTTTGCCTTTCATTTTACCATCTTCTTCGATTATTATAACATATACCATCACAAACAATGTAATAAACTGCCTAATTTTGCGTGTTATGTCTATTGGAAAGTAGTGTGCAGTAGTTTGTGTACAATCTCATTCCCTGTCGTGTATTAAAGCTAAAGCTAAGGGGATAATCTCCCACATGTCCTGCAATATCAAATCGTCCAGTTCGTTATCACGATTTCTCAAAATCGGCTGAGTCCATTTTCTTCATATTTTCGTCAGTCATCAGTCCTAATAAGGTCAAGTTCCCACATCTTTTTCAAGGTCATCAGGTTATCGTGACGTCATCCAGGCGCCATTTTGTGAAAATCAAGTTCTGGTCATATCTTCATAACGAAATGTCATTTCTCTTTCATATTTGGCATGGTTAAGGTCACTGTCATTCCAGTCAAGGTCTTTTCGTTAAACGCGCGCGTACGCGTCCGTACGCGCGTCTGTGCGTGCGTAAGATTTAGAAATGATCCAAATCCTCCCAAATTCATTTTGCACACGTTTTATGCCATTTCCAAGCACTTTTCGAAAAATCGCCCCTAAAAGTGAACCTGAATGGGCGCCATGCGACTTCGGTTATCGTGGTTATTATCATTTGTTGACATTATGATCATCATTATCAATATATCATTATCGTCATTGTTATCACTTATATGACCATCTTATCATCATTTTCGTCAACATTATCATGATTATTATCTTGCAGAAATATTATCACATCTGACAAAGCAATTTGCCAGAGGGACAGACCACCTAATTCGTCTTCAGTGACGAATTAAATTTCTAGTTAAGCATTGTGTTTAATGTGCGTATCCATTGTCTTAACTGCGCGCAATACTCTCCCGGTGTTGTGATGACGTAACACAACCAGCCAGGATGCGCAGCTGAGGTGCGCACAAACATAACTGATGAACGTCCTTAAGGGTTAGGTTTATAAGGGTAAGGGTTGGTATTTGGTACAGAGGGGAAGTTAGGCATTCGGCTCAGTGTACGAATTAGACCTATCTTTATGCATGTCATCGTCTGATTTCTCAAAAGTGTATTTAACATTGGTGAAGTTGAAGATTAAATGAATTACATGAAATTCTGATGTGCTGAAATGTTTAAAAATTCTTACAACAAGCCACTCTATCTGCAATAAAAAAGTAATAATTATATAAACACCATGAACATGACAGAGTCAATTCCTTTAACGCAGGCACAAGGGGGAAAAAAATCCCTAAAAGAATTGTAAACGGACAATCCTAGCATGATTTAGATATACTCACAAAACTTTGAAGCAGGTAAATATATGTATTATGGTACCCGTGTTGCCTCACAAATGGTCCACAAATAATATTTCGTTTCTTTATACCTGAAGCTTGCTGCGTCCAATGAAACAACGGAACAAACTTTGCAAACAACTCGGTCGCCGTCATGTTCGTATTGCAAACACTCCGCCGGAACAAAGTGCAAAGTATTTTTCACCTCAAGCTCTTAAACTTAATGGCGTCTAGCCAAAGGTCTCTTTCTAATTGAAGGCAGTTGGATGATAATGCCGCTCTTTGGCCTAAGGCTGTATGATAACTGTCACAATTTCCTCTTTTATTAGCCTCCATAGAAATATTATGAAAGTATGCCAATCAAAATAGGAATGACAGATGCGGAGTGTAAAAACGTTGTACTAGACGAAAATATCAGGGGCAATATTATGTTGGCCGCACGTTTTATAATACGTTTATATTTGGTGAATAACAGGTGTAAGTTTTGTGTCCTAATTCAGTGCCATACAAATTTGCATCATAATGTTTCTCAAAGGTACTTCTCTACGTCTAAAAAAAAAAAATCAAAAATAAGTCACATCTCATGGCTTAAATATTGCTTTAAAGTCTATTTGAAGTGAATTTTGAAGTGGGGAAAATCCACCAAGTGGAAAGAAAGATTGGAAATCGAAAGTAAGGTGAAGAAAATATTGATGCAACTGTGTGAAAATTCCAGTTTACTTGTGAACATTCAGATTTTCCCACTATTGATGAACTATGTGCCGAACATTGGACTAAATTTATCATGGAAACGCAGTTTTTATTGCAATACTGTTAAAACATTACTTAATGGATTGGGTTGTAAATCTAACGCTTCCAATTAATTAACAAGGATATGGACACACATATTCACTGCTATTGCTGCTAATGCTGAATTAAGATCGTAATTTAGCATATAACACATTCTCAACAAAAATAAGTAGACTGTATGATCTAATTTTTCCGCTAATACAAAAGAAAAACAAAAACACAAATAAAAACATACAATGTTAGATGACAAACGGTTTATTACAATCTATAAAACATAAAAAACAAGCTATACAAGTGGTTCTTTAAAAATCCGACTCATCAAAACGAGTTGCAATGTAAACAATATCGATATAAACATACGACACTCCTTAGGGAGACAAAGATCAGATATTTTCCGACAAATTCATGCGTAATAAATCAAATGATTAATCGTACATGGGATACCATAAACAGCCTTATAAAAAAGAAAGTTCATGAGTGCCAAGAGCCTGCCTTCAGTATTGATGATAAAATTGTGACTGATCCTTTATCCATAACGATTTCTTCACAAATATTGGTCCGACTTTTGCTAATAAAATACCAGAGTGTAATACTGACTTAATATGGACATACACGAACATTCCCCCTGACGATTCTCTATTTTTATATCCTACAGATGAAAATGAAATAAGTAATATTGTCAATTCGTCTGAAAATAATAAATATGCAGGTTTAGATGAATTCAGTCCCAGGGTAATTAAAAGTGCGATTCGGTATATATTTAAACCGCTATGTCATATTTTCAATTTATCACTTAATAAAGGGATTTTTTTTCAGACCAACTGAAAATCGCTAGAGTCACACCTACATTTATGACTGGGGACAAAAGACAGCTTACCAACTAAACACCAATATCTGTTCTATCGGGTTTTTTTCTAAAATTCTTGAACATATACACCAGGACTTATGAATTACTTGATAAAAACGACATTATTTACAAAAACCAATTTGGATTCGACCAAATTTTTCTACAGCTATGGCATTATCTAAACTAACAAACGATATAACTGACTCCTTTGAAAAATATCAATATTCAATTGGAATTTTATAGACTTATCTAAACCCTTCGATACCATTAATCACTCACTTCTATTTAAAAAAAATTGATATGTATGGAATCCGTGGTATAGCACACGATTGGTTTGCCAATTATCTTAGCAATCGCCTCCAGTGCACTAAACTTGACTCGGTCGTCTCAAAAATGAGTAATATCAGATGTGGTGTACGTCAAGGGTCGTTGCTGGGTCCATTACTTTTTATTTTTTAAATAAACGACATCTTCAAATCAACGGCAACATTAGCTTTTGTTCTTTATGCCGACGACACGAATATTTTATGTAGCTGATCTAATCTCACCTCACTGTGCAGTAATGTTAATCAACAGCTAACCCTTGTATGCGAGTGGTTTAAGGCTAATAAATTGTCAATTTAAAAAAGTGTAACTATATGATCTTTCATAACAATAAAAACACTGATTTAGACAGCATTTCCATATATCTCGACAACGTAGTACTACCTAGAGTTGAAAACACAACATTTCTGGGTGTGCACATTGATAGTTCTATGCCCAGCTATGAGAAAAAAAACATCCTTAATACAGAAAGCAAAGTCTCTAAAAACATTGGCATCATTTCCTGACTGCGACACATTTTACCAAACAACATCCTCCGTATGCTTTACAATAATATTATCCTACCAACTCTACAACCTCCAAATTACACAAATTAATCACTCTACAGAAGAATATAATTCGTATAACTGAAAAAAAAACAAAAAAAAAAACAAAAACAAGATGAATGCGACTGCGTCTCCTATATGTCTCCGCCTAAATTCAGTTGATGGCTATATAGTTGATGGAGATATGGTGATAACAAAGGTAAAAAAAAAAAAAAGACACATTAATTTCACATACACCTCTATAATGACCTCTATCAGGCGCGCCGGAAGCAGTTTGGGATTGGGGGGGAAACATTCAAGGGGGCTCACCTTTCAAGGGCTCATGTCTTCTCACCCCTAAAAACACACACACGCTTTCCCACCCTCTCACAACAATACAGATCCTACTGCTAAATCAAAATTTTACTCAAAAATTCTCTGACAAGCATTTTTGGGGTCGGTATTTTTATTCGAAAATTCTCTGGCAAGCAAAAAAAAAAAAAAAAAAAAAAAAAAAGGTTATCAGCATTTTTGGGGTGTATTTTTACTGGAAAATTCTCTGACAAGCAAAAAAAAAAAAACACCAGAATTATGCTAAAATTCTGCTAAATTTTGTCAAATTATGCCAGAAAGCAGAATTCTGCCAACTCTGGCAACCTTGCGTCTAATACAAAACCTCCACTACGTTAAAGTTTAAAGTTTGAATGCTTTATCTGTCTTCAGTGATCTCCATGAATATGAAAAATGAATACAAAGGCTTACAATTACGTAATAAAGCAATCAAGCTTTTAATATACACACGATTTTTACTCCTTTACTACTGATTTTTTTTTTTTTTATGGGGGGGGGGGGGGCTTTTTTTTTGGGGGGTGAAAATACATTTTGCCCCCCCCCCCACTTTTTCTTTTGGGGGGGCGACCGCCCCCCTGCCCCCCTTCTTCCGGCGCCTATGACCTCTATGACCTGTCACCTGTGACCTTCGTATCCCAAAATCTAACTAGATCGTCTTTCTTTGCTGATACATACTAGTACCAAGTTTGAAGTTCATACCTCAAATGGTTCTTGCGACATCGCGTTAACAAGGCTAACACATGAAACTTCAGATATTGACCTGTGACCTTTGACCTTTGACCTACATACCCCAAAATCTAATGAGATCCTCTTCCTATGGTGACACATACTTGCACCAAGTTTGAAGTTCATACCTCAAATGGTTCTTGAGTTATCGCGAGAATAAGGCTAACACCTGAAATTTCAGAAATTGGCCTCTGTGACCTTGATCTTTGACCTACGTACCCCAAAATCTAATCAGATCATCTTCCTGTGGTGATACATACTAGCACTAAGTTTGAAGTTCATACCTCAAATGGTTCTTGAGTTATCGCTAGAACGATCCTAACACCTGAAATTTCAGAAATTGGCCTCTGTGACCTTGATCTTTGACCTACGTACCCCAAAACCTAATCAGATCATCTTCCTATGGTGATACATACTAGCACTAAGTTTGAAGTTCATACCTCAAATGGTTCTTGAGTTATCGCTAGAACGATCCTAACACCTGAAATTTCTGAAAAATTGGCCTCTGTGACCTTGACCTTTGACCTACGTACCCCAAAATCTAATCAGATCATCTTCCTATGGTAATATATACTAACACTACGGGTTTCCTCTCCAAAAGAACAATTTTGGTGGGGAAGATTATTTTGACAAACTTACCCAGAAGTATCTATACTTTTTCTCTGATTCCAAGAATGCCAGTCGAATAGACCTTACTCAGGACATTCTGGTCGTTGTGTCACGTTTTGACTCGAAATAACCATTATACCACTCCTTCTATGTCCGGATGTATCTATTCCGTTCTGAAAATTTCGGTATTGACCATTAACACGATAAAAACTACTTTCGAAAAATAAACTCAAGAGCAGTTTCAAAAAAGGCCTATTGTACTGCCCATACAAATCAGGTTCGGATTACGTAATACGCCATTATAATGTTCGCACGTTTCTAAAGGTGATAGACAGGGCTATTGAAATTGCCTTCAGTTGATTTTTCGAAAGTAGTTTTTATCGTGCTCATTTTGCATATTTTCTGTTAGAAACTTGAAATTATACTGAGCAGCAAGGTTTCCGTTGGGTTTCCTAACCGTGCAAAACAAACTGATGGGAAACGGTTTGAAAAGCTCATTGTATGCAAAATGATTTACCTCCTAATTCTATTACTTTAAAAAGTGATATGATTCCTGAATAATAATTTCATTGGTTGCATTTGAATAGATTTAAATGTTTTGGCTATTTCGATTGCTTTTGCTACATTCATCCAAAGTGACCGTTAGCATAATACGCTCAAAATTAGAGAGCAGCAAAATTTGCGTGGGGCTTTATTTTTGGCATAATCAGAATTTTGATGCCACGAAGAATATTATGCGCTGATTTCAAAAATGTCAGTCATGAAATACCGACCTATAACATAATGACATTTTGGTCATTTTGCGTGTCTTTTTATCAGCAAAAGAAAAAAAAATGACCAAAGCTGCCTTGTCCAATACATGTAATATTCAGAATCATTAGAACGGCATCATGTTCCGATAACGGGGTTTTATGAACGTGTAATGAAAACTTTTTGACCATTTCGGTCATTCTTCTTAAAAATGCAGCCTTGAAAAATAGAGATAGATAGATACCGGATCAGCCGAACTAATAGTATAGAGGTAGATTAAAATTTGTTCCCTTTTATAAATTATGTATATGCTCATTGCTATATTTATGTTATTACGGTATTTCATTCATTTCTGATAAAATTAAATAAGTAATTGAATATTTACTATATATAGTGTTACACTATATACATGTACATCTTTAGACTGACATTGTATAGCCTGTGCCTGCATGATTTTCAGTGCAGCAAGATTCTGTAATTCTTCTCAACATAACTTTTCCTTGCATTTCCAATGGAAATGTGAAAACCAGGTTGGATAGTTCTAAACGTAAAACAGTACATGTCACTCTTGCTGTAAACAAGGTTAGAAAGTATTATTTCTTACCTGAAAAATACCAAAGAAGAGAAGACATTCAATATAGTTACTGTGTGTGACATCACCGAAAATGTAATGATGTCATATAACCAAGTTGATGCCCTCTTCTTGGAAAAGTGGGCTCTTCTGTTTCCTCAGGAGGGGTGTGGGTTAGCTTTGTATGGCACTTGTTTTATATGATTAGTTTTGATAATTCTAAATATTTGATATAAGTGCATGAGATTAAATTACAAAAATTATTAGGCAAAATTGTCTATATGTAGTTAAATTAAAGGGGTGCCTTTTTCTGCTCAGTTCCACATAGCCAGGGGGCAGAAGGGGGCCATGCCCTCTGTCCATCCGCGCGTGCGTGACTTTGTGGTTTTGTGTGTTACCCATCCCCCCCCCCCCATGAAAATATGATGAGTAGTGATAAAAAAAAAAGTATCACGTGCTTACATATCAATCAAATAAAGCGTTATATTGTGATCATAAAATAATATTTTATTGGTTCAGCTGTCATGTTTTGAAGGGTTTTCTGAAGTTGATTTTATTTTGTATTGTGTATAATTTTGTGACTACAATAATATCAATAATAATAATAATAATCCGTTCTTGTCTAACGCATATCACGTTATGATATAACGTCCCTAAGCGCTTCCAAAGGTTTGGATATTATTACCCGGTGTCCGTGGTACCCTGAGTGATCATGATGATATGATATAAATCATTCGGTCAATATGTTCGACCAGTGGCGGATTCAGGGGGGGGGGGGCAATCCCGGCCCGTGCCCCCCCCCCCCCCATTTGCGATTGTGCCCCCCCCCCTTTTCGAGCAGAAAACCTTTTTTTTTTTTTTTTTTTTTTTTTTTTTTTTTGCTTGTCAGAGAATTATGGAGGGGAACTGGACCCCATAACCCCCCCCCCCCCACTGAGCGACTTTTGGAGGGCTGGCGAAATTTTTTTTTGCTCGCCACCCCCCACTGAGCAACTTCTGGAGGGCTGGCGAGAGACCAAAAAAATATGGGTCTCCCTCCAAGCAGTTTCCCAAAGTTGACAATCCTGCATTTGTGTGCCCCCCCCCCTTATACGAAATCCTGGATCCGCCCCTGTGTTCGACACTTATATGATTGTGATTTATAGTCGCGTGACATTGTTTTCCTCATCTTCAATAGAGACTTTGATCAGTGATTACTTGAGATGGCAATGCAAGCTCAGAATATTGAAGGATATAAAAACTCGAGAACCCCGGAGCTTGCTTATGGTGCAAAGTCATTAGGTTGCTCAAAGGACTCTTTCTCGTCGAACAGCCAGGGAGATGAGCATGCAGCATTACTAGATTCATTTTATTAAGGATGTTTTAGGATATGAAGACTCTCAGTCAACGGATACTTTCACCTGTTCATCTGTTCACCTGTTCACTGTCTTGTACTGTGAAAAATAATTAGTTCCTCAAGCTAACCTATTGTTTACCGTTCCTAGTTCCAGCATCAGCGCCAAAGTGAAAATGTATTACGTGATTTTGGTGGTTGACTTGATATTTCTTGCTTTACTTTCTACATTAGGCATACTTGGAAATGGGCTGATAGTCAGAGTCTTCGCCAGAAAGCAACGGAAAACATCAACTGATGTATTCATTCTGGCTTTGGCTGCGACGGACTTCGTATCTTCCTTCCTTTTGATGGGGCTCATGATATGGAATGCAGATGTCAGCTTTCAGGTAGTCAGTTTCTGCCAAGCCCTCCACTTTTTTAGGCGCAGTATGGCTGTGGCGTCTGTCATCCAGACAACTATTATAGCTTGCGATCGATACATCCACGTCTGCAAACCCTGGACTTTCAAATTCTCGCGGCGGAATAGTAAACTTGTCGTTGCTTTGGGACTCTCGTGCAGTTTCCTGTCACAGATATATTTCCTGGTTTATGGGGACATCATTTCTGCAGATGATTCCTTTATAGGACTATGCGCTTTCAACGGCCCTACTTGGTTAGGAATGCTGGCAGGATTCGTGTTAGATTTCGTATTTGCGGCTGCTGTAATTTTTTCCTCTTTTGCGTATGGAAGTATCTTTTGGAAGATAAAGAGACAAAGAGATAAAGTGATGGAAAATGGGATCAACCGCTGTTCACCGGAAGGTGACAAAGCTGTTGTCTGCAATTTGATTTCAAAGACACAAAAATGCATGCATCCACCATTTCCAAATGTTGTGAGTCCATCTACTGTCACCTCAACATCAAGGCCGCATTTGTCCTCTGATTCCAACATGTCCAATATGAACGAAACAAGTGATTCTTCGTCTGATATGGTCTTCACGAAAGATATTCTCAAGACCATGGGCAACGGGGTTACGGCTATAGCGTCCAGCAGAATTCCCAGTATTACTGTAGAAGACGTTTTCAGTGACCAAAACGATGCTCAAGCAGGCGTGGATGGCCACTCGGGTTTACAAGCTGGGCAAAGCAATAGCATATGCACGAATGGGGCTGTTTCTGGATCAAGAGTAGACGAACTTGCCGAAAATAAAGAGGAGCCCGGTTCTTCGGGAGGCAGCGCTGAAAATACAAACAACAGTTCACCTCTCAACCAGTATGCTGGACCAAGTGACAGTCAACATCTACACGTTTCTGGCACACTTTTGCAGGCACTACAGGAGAGGGACAGAGGAGCGTATTTCCTCTCTGGTGAAAAGAATGATCTCACCAGCGCTTGGAGAGAATCAAAAAAGATTAGACATCCTACCTCCAAGGTAACAGCCGCACTTGCAAAAGGAAGGCCACCAGGTCACGGAAGCAAGCAACACAGAGGCCAATTCCGAGTACGAGGTGATGCCATGACTAAGATGCTTCTTATTAATACTATCATCTTCTTCATAACAGCCTCCCCGGTTTTAATTTTGGAGAACATTCCTCAGAATCAAATGACATCTTTCCTGCAGTCACGGTCATATCTACGACAATGGACATGGATTTTTCTGTACCAGTTGGAAAGTGTCAATCATGTCATTAACGGGTTTGTATATCTTTTCGTCAACCGCCGATTCAGAAGGGACGCGTTTGAAATATTTTGTCACCAATGATCTTTCTTCTTTTCGTTTGAACACTTATAAACTAAACCAACGAATTAAAATTTATCATAAAACAGTAAGAGTCCTAGGTTTGACCTTTCTTCATTCTATTAGCTCTATAGAATTCCCGCCAACTTTATGAATAAATCAGCTTGCCTTTCGTCATCATGGTCATAAAGAAAAAATTTTCTTGTTGCCAATTTGAATTACACGTATACACGTTTCCAACGAATGAATAATTCATTGCAAAATATATTTTTATTTTTATACAAGTCATAACACTGACTTACGTTAACTTAACGACAATAAATATTTATTATCTATTAACTGAAATATCAAAAAGAAATATTAATCAATACTTTATTTGCTGAAAATTATGAAATCTCTTGTGTGTTTAGACTGATCACTCAATAGATCTGTGTGCGCGCACGTTTATATAGGGCTTATCATTCTGATGACCATCAGACTACGCAGATGCAACAAAATGCCCGAAACTTTATTTTATTTTTTAAAATTTATTTTTCAAACATTTATTTATATTTCTTCAATAACATTGTACATTACATATCATACAACTTTACATTTCTTTTTATAATTAGCCGGAAAAGAGAGAAAGATGAGGTGACCAGGAGAAGCAGAGCTTAATAACAATATAAAATTTTCAAAATGTATAACTCAGTAGGATCTTTTTCTTTTTACAATATATCTTGAGAACTGTCCAGAGGGAAAGAGCTCAGGAGAAAACCAGAATTTAATGATATTTTGGTGTACAGCAAATAGAAGAGCCGACCGTGAATACGTCACAATCGATTCACCAAATTGCCAATTTGAGAATAGCACAGATGCAGTGATCTCAATTTTTAACCATTCATAACTTTCTTATTCACTGTCCGATTTCTTTCAAACTGTTACCATCCCATTTCTCTTATTTGTCTCCTCAGCTTTGCTTATTGCAAAGGTTGGATTGCCCCTTTATAATCTACAGCCACATTCGACCCAAGTAAGGTAAATGGGCGCCAGGTATGATTATGCCTTTTAATGCACTGTGCGCTGATAACGGTTGCCTGAGCTAAAGCCGCGGTAATATAATCATCAAAGCTCTTCGGAGGAGCATGGAGACGTTGTAATAATGAGATATGCGCTATACAACACAAAAGTGTTATAATATATCCGTCATTGGATTATCACTGAAATTAACCATCAGAGAGATGATAGATTTAGCACAACTGTTGCGGCAAAAAGTCATATTACATACTGTCTACATAAGGTAGACGACTACATGGAGAAGTTTCAGGTTTTGATTTAAATTGTTATATTTGTTTAAACGATCCTTGATAATATGGTTACGATGGTTACTGGCTTTGCAAGTTCATATAAAACAAGATCACCCTTCATGAAAACATCAAAAAGTGGGAGAGGGTTGGCAGAACAAAAATAGAGTGAAAAGGAGTGAGATGGATTCGAGGTAACAAGTTCGGTCAGAGAATAAAATGTGGTTTCCTGACATATTTTCTAGTTGAATAGAAAAGTACGGTTGATGAAATTGTCGCATATAAATCCCCAACAAATTGTCCATTTGAAAATTTGTACTCCATTAACTGTTTCTAAGCAAAACATAAGATTTTGCAAGGATAACATTATATGATTATAATGAATCGTAGGGTTGTGAGGAAAGCAAATTTCCATTTGAGGTTGGACGGTCCTTTTTTTTCTTTTGGACATGTTGGATATGGGCTTTCCCGTTTTCAAACCACCAACTACATTATGGGAGAACTGACGCGTGCTTCAAGATAATGAAGCCTGCAAACCTCTTTTAAGAAGCACTTTATCTTTTGAAGGGTTTCAATAATGGCAATGCTCTTTCATTACATCTCTTTCACTTTCACTGAATTGGACAGGGGAGAGCTGCAATTCGATTTCTGATGTTATTACTTTTTTGTTATATATATATATATATATATATATATATATATATATATATTGTAGAATGTGCTTCACTCTGAGTTACACCTCCGAAAGCGAGTTCGCAAGATGGAGCCGTTGGTTGCCTTCAACATAAGCTACCTAGTAATCTCTTGTGTTTTAGGCATCTTTGGGAACATCATCATTATACGTATTTTCCAAAAGAGAAATCTAAAACTCTCCACAGACATACTGATCATCGCCTTGGCTGCCGTCGACCTCAGTAGCAGTCTGCTATTCATTGTACCCATTACCTGGGCCGTAAGCAATGGTTTCAGAACTCGTTTTGACTGTGCATTCTTCTGGTTCTTTCGTCGAGCGTTTGCTTATGATTCTGCACTGCTTGGAAGCATTATTGCCTTTGATAGATACATCATAGTGTGCAGTCCCTTCAAGCTGAAGACGTCAAAAAGAAAGGCAATTGGTTCCGTTGTCCTGGGCCTCGTTTTCTCTGGCACAACCAATATATACTTTGCTTTCTACGGACATGCAATCGGGGTCGGAGAGTCGAAAGTATGTGATTACGTAGGTCCTGCTTGGATTCGGTCCACATTTTCAGCGGTCCCCATCTTCCTTTTCCTACTGGCGTGCTTCAGCTGCTCGTTTTGCTATTCAATGATTTATCTGAAGATTAAAAAACACAACGAGGAGACCACCTTTATGGCGCAGTCTGTCATTACTTCTGGCACCGTGTCAACAATAAGTAAAGGAAACTCTGTTCCCCAACAAACAGGGAAAGAGAAGGAGAAAATAGGAGCTTGCAAGGCACGGGAACCAGGACATTCATCGGGAATTCCTTGTCAATTTGATTTGCTAGACCGCCTTTCGGACCCAATAGACAGAGAGAATGTATCTCGCTCGGAAATCGGTTCAGATGATAAAAAAGGGATAGGAGAAGCGTCCTCCACAGTCGAAAATGTGGATTCGTCAACAGTGCATCTCAACAAGAGTCATATCGGCAGAAAGAATCAAGTTTCCCCAGCTGTACAAGTAACAAATGTTGCTACGCCGGGCCTGGTTCCAACAGCCAAGCCTCGCAAAAAGAAGGACAAAATGACGAAGATGATGTTCATCGTTACAGTGATTTACGTCTTCTCCGTGATACCTGTAATAACACTGGAGAATATTCCCTCAAGCTTCGTTAGAAGGATGCAGCAGTCCCCCCTGGGGGAAGGGATGGTCAATTTTTTCTATCAGATGCGTCTTATTAACCACATCATCAATTTTTTTGTGTACTACGGCGTAAACGAGACCTTTAGGAAGGACACCAATGCATTAATTGGCATCCGAACTACTGGAAATTAAGTGGTGATTGATCTAAAAAATGATCCATGGAAAAGATATTGATTACTGTGTGCATGGTTATTTGAGATATACAAAACTCGAGGTGTACAAAATAACCCTAATATTGTAGGTTTTACCCCCTTTAAATCTCAAGTTTTTGAATGAACTTTACAAAATTACAGAAAACCTGTTTGCATATATGAAATCAGCTTATATTGTTTAATGATAATTTTTTTTTAAATGGGAATTTGTATACCGCTCATATCCTCATTGCACTGGGACATTTACAATTATCTAAATTTATAAATGTTTATCAATGGTTTTCTCGTATTTTACAAATGTTTATTAACGGTTTTTCGTAATACAGTGGAAACTTACTATAACAAGGTCATTGGCACTATGAAAATTACCTTGTTATGTCAAGAATCTCCTTATATCAGGGTAAAAAAACAAAAGAACACAAAGACCTGGGACCAGCAAAATTACCTACCCATGAGCTTGTTAAATTAGTGTAGAAAAAAGTGTGAAATTCCTGAAAGTTTCGCTGCTTTATCAACTTTACACTATTAATTCCCCCCCCCCCCGAAAATTATAGAAAACTTCTTATGTGGAAAATCAAATATCTTATACAATTATCCACATTGTACATAAAATGTTTCTCGTACTGCCTATGAGTTTTCCTATACTGATAAATATTGTAATTATCATTCTCTTAAAATGATGATTAGTAGAACACAGTTCTTATTCTATTCCGGAGATGCTGAATTCGGCTCTCTGCCTTTCGATTATTTTGACATAATAAGTAATTTGACAAATTTGACGAATTTGACAAAGGTTATTGCCTCCAAGTCAAAGTAATAAATATAAGTGTTCAAAAGTATTATCGTCGCTAGATTCTAGATTTACCATCTCGGGCGTGGATAAAAATTATATTTCTTGTGCCTCAGTTGAGGTTGTGATTTACATTTCAACATTAAAAAAAAACGAAACAAGTACAAAAAACGCAGTTTTGTCAGAACATGATAGTAATTATTTAGAGTGTCTTTCACTTTTTTTTTTCTTGTAGCTTTTTTTGTATGGATGTTTCAATTGCTGAAGGGAAATAGATAATACAACACTTGAAAATAGCATAGAACAGGCGCCATAAAACTTACTTTGACAAAAAGGTTCTTTTTGCAGATTCCATTTATTTCGTTGAATTTTCAAAATTCCTTCAAGATGGTGAATCCAGAAACGTTGGATTTTTAACAAACTCTTATCATAGCAAACAAAAATGTCATAGCATGCCGATGTTGGGGTATGGCTTGTGGGTGGACAAGGAGATGGAATAGTCTCGTTTAAAAAGAAAAAAAAAATGCGTAAGATATTTCGTATGCCAAAGACACTGTTGTGTTAGCCGCATCAAAATACTGTTGTCAATACAAAAAAAAAAAAAAAAAAAAGAAATTGAAAAAATATCTATACCTTTGTTGGCAATGGCCACATTTCAAATATTTGTTGGTGCGCTTGTTGGACGTAATGTGCTTTAACTGTTGTATGCATAATTCAAAACTTTCATTTTAGAAGTATCGTATGAATCTTGCCAAATTTTGTCCGAACAATCCTCTCTCGGCCTAACCCATTCAAAAGGTGCTAGCGATGCCCTTGGTTTGGGGTGAAGTTACTTCGACTTCGTTGAATCATTTTGTTTTGTTTTGTAATTATATTTTGAGTACTATCCCTTCATTTAAAAAACACGCTTAGGAGAGAATCGGAAATTAATCATATTTTTGTACAAAGAATAGAATAGTTGTCTCCTAGTACGTCACTGTAAAATTACTAATTCGGTAATGTGAGCATGTTGACATCCCATAGGGATTACACCTTTCAAAAATTCCATAACATAAATGTCTTACTGTTGGTCCGGTTTCATTCAAAATTCCAACAATCTGTCATTCTGATATTTCTGTTTTCATCTGATTGTCAGAAAAGGTTGGTTGCCCTTTAGGGTTTATCTACGGGGTAGTTGTCCAGTGGATAATTACCGATGATGTAGTTTTTCAAGGAATAATTTTCTATAGGGGCTAGAATCGTCCGAAAAGTTTTCGGTTCTAACTGTTGCATCAGGCATTTATTCATATTTCTTTAATTTCACTTTAATAAGTGCCAATACTATTAGTCTGGGAGAGCCGGAGAAAAAAATCATGTTGACTGTACTTTTCAGTTTCCAATTTTATCTATCAAGTGGTATAAGTTAACGAGATAAAACTATTCTAGCGAAAGTGCACAATTGCCAGATTGATGTGAATGCAATTTTCACATGTGCACTTTTATAACGGTTAATTAATGAAAGGCAATGCTTATACGATAATCCGAAATATGTTCCTTCTTTGATTATATTTCCGTGAAAAATAAAAGCATGTAAGCTATAGGCAACCTTCTTTATTTCAGAATGCAACCACCCTCACATGGGGAATGGCATGCTTCCGTTTAATTGTTTTTAATTTTCAGTAATTGGAAGAAGATACAATTTCAGTGTGCTCGTCCTCAATATTTCTTGTCGTTACATCACTGTTTGGCAGTGACGAGCAAATTTGGGCGCCACTTCGTTGGCCCGTGCCAGGTCCGGTAAAGTGCATTTGTCCAAGGATTTATGTTTTACACTTGCAAAATTTTGCTAAACGAGGATTCAGCCTCACCGATAGTACGGGACTATAAGGCTTAGCCCCCTTTCAGTGAGAACAGAAATCGAAATAGTACGGGATTAAAAAATCAAGTGTAAAAAGCCTAGAGTGTCCACTGTTGTGTTCTGTACAAAACAAATGTAAAGTCTAGAGAGAAGACTACGATGTTCTGTTACGATGGTGAAATTAAAGTTTTGTGAGTTTTTATGATCTCGTACTTCTGGGATTCGCAATGCTCCAGTACCTACTGATGTAGCTACAATCAGATCATTCTTGGGACTTGCGTCGTATTATTCGCGCTTTGTTCCCCACTTCTCTACAATCACAGAGCCGCTTCGAGTGCTCACGAGGAAGGACGTTCCATTTGCATGGAGACCGGAAGTTCAGCATGCCTTTGATAAGGTGAAGGAGATAAATTGCCATCAGTGTCACTCTGCACCTCTTTGATCCAGCCCTACCAGTAGTCGTAGCTACAGACGCATCTGCATATGGTCTTGGTGCAGTTCTTCTCCAGGAAAAGGAGGGAGCTGAGGTTCCTGTAGCGTTCGCGTCACGTACACTGAGCGAGGCAGAAAGGAACTACTCAGTCGGAGGAAAAGAAGCGTTGGCCTGTGTATGGGCATGCGAGAAATGGTTTCAGTACATATGGGGACGCCACTTCATACTGAGGACTGACCACCAGTCGTTGACTGCACTGCTCTCATCGAGAGGATCAGGACGCCAGACGATGCGCATTGCACGCTGGGCTACACGTCTCATGAGATTCAACTACACTGTTGAGTACAGTCCTGGTGCGCAGAACTGTGCTGCTGACGCGTTATCGCGGTTACCCCTACCTACAGATGATGCGATTGTGGATGATGATAGCGAGATTGTTATCCAAGCCATTGATATGCTTTTCGTAGGGAATGCATGTAGCGTTACGAAAGCGGAATTGGAACGAGCAACTGCAGATGATTCGGTTCTGTCTCAAGTGATCGCGTATGTGGTGAATGGATGGCCACATAAGGTATCGTCCGTACAAAGCAGAGATTGCGAGATCTGTACTGGTCTCCTGCCATGGATCGAATGGTAGAGGAGGCCATCAGAAGTTGTTACGCATGTCAAGCTAGTGATAAAGTTTCCCGCCCACATAACACACCACTTCAGAGTGTGCCACTGCCTTCTGGTCCATGGGAGAAAATTGGAATCGACATAACAGGTCCTTTCAATTCGCATGAGTACAAGTACGCGATAGTTGTGATCGATTACTATTCGAAGTGGCCAGAAGTCGCATTCGTATCTGAAGTGACATCGAGTTCAGTCATACGATTTCTCACACAGCTGTTCGCGAGAGAAGGTCTTCCTTCTGAGATTGTGTCGGACAATGGAGTTCAATTCGTGTCTTCTGAGTTCCAGCAGTTTCTTCAACGTCTGAATATTCGGCACTACAGATCTTCACTGTACTACCCGAGAGCGAACGGTGAAGTTGAGCGATGGAATCGCGTTTTGAAGCAGACGCTACAGATCGCTACTACTGAGCACAAGTCGTGGAGAGAAGCAGTTACTGAGCTTCTCATGTCTTACCGAGCAACACCTCATCCAACTACAGGCAAATCTCCTGCGGTGTTGTTGCACGGTAGGAAAATGATCACGCCAGTCAACATTCAAGTACAATGTTCCGCAAGTGTACCGAGTGATAGCGATTCTAAAATTCGCGAGCAAGTGCGTGAGAAGCAAGCGAAATCGCAAGCGTACACTGATAGAGTTCGAGCAGCTACTGTTCCTAGATTCAAGGTTGGAGATTTGGTGAGAGTGAAGCGACCTGTAAAATCTTCTGGTTCAAAGTATTACTCACCGCAGAGAATCGTGGGTAAGAAAGGTCGTTACACATATGTCTTGGAAGACAATCGCATTTGGAATGCATCTAAGCTAACACCATGTTTTTCAGAATCTGTTGATATGTCAGAGCAGTTGTCTTCTGACAACACACCAAACGTAGAAAGAGGAAAGCGTGAGAGAAAGCATCCCAAATGGATGAAAGACTATGTTAAGTAAAATGTTTTACATGTACATGTAAATGTTATGGAAACTTGATGTTTGAAAACTATATTCAAAGCTTATGATTTTGACCTGGATATTTTCTGTGATACATATTTACCCCAAACTTTCAATACACATACATGTATGTATATGTACCTGGATTTTGCTATATTTGCTAACGGTTTACATTTACTCCCAAATCAGTTTGCACTCAAAAGCTCAGTTGCAAAATATCAAACTCAGTAGAACATGAAATGGTTTGTATCGTGTTTTTTTTAATACATGCACGAGGTAGTTTATTGTTGAATATCTATGTGCTATATATATGCATGAATAATGAAATTGTAAAGTTATGCATGCAACTGTAGATGAAAGGAATTTCCCTAGAGGAGGGGAAAATGTTGTGTTCTGTACAAAACAAATATAAAGTCTGGAGAGAAGACTACGATGTTCTGTTACGATGGCGAAATTAAAGTTTTGTGAGTTTTTATGATCTCGTACTTCTGGGATTGGTTTCCATCATTTCGATGTCCACTGCATAACATCCACCCCCCCCCCCCCCCAGTCCACCGTCGCAGTCCGCCGCACAGTGCATCCCATATACTGTCTTTAGCACGATTGCCTTTTTTGCTCCTTTTTGTGCCTTACCACAGTCTGTTGAGACTGCACCAAGTTATCCACGGTTGGTTGGAACCTCATGAGGGATTCCCGGAGGTAATGGTTGAATGTCCTGAAACACTCCAGTCTCTCTACCTCCACAATCATGATGATTGACAACATTAAAAGAATCCCTGTGTGGTGCATTTCTGTTGACAATTCACTGTAATGGGATTAATGATCCATCGATGCGTATTTCAGTCTAATGAAGCAGGTAAACCACAAACAGTCATGGCCTAAAAACATTTAGTAGATACCATCGTTAACAGTTCCGATGAATCTAAATTTAGGTAACATTTATTATTTTTTTAAACGAAGCAGTTCATGTTATAAGGCACTTGACAATCTGTTTGTGTTTTATATCATCTCCAGCAATAGAATGAACAACAGATAATACCTTGGCTATTTGTTCTTATATAAATAATGTTGCATTTTTTTCTGAGTGACATTTCTGGGTGCAAGTTATCAAGATGGATTTGATGGTTGCGTCCTTTATAGGGTACCTTGTAATCTGTGGTGTTTTAGGCGTCCTTGGAAATGCCATCATCATACGTGTTATTCTAAAAAGACCTCAGAAAGTATCCACAGACATACTGATCATCGCCTTGGCCGTCGTGGATCTCATTAGCAGTTCCCTACTCATTCCTGCCATCACATGGTCCGTTAACGTCGATTTCAGAACACGTTTTAACTGTGTTTTCTTCTGGTACTTTCGTCGCGCATTTGCCTGTGAATCTGCTTTGTTGGCAAGCGTCATCGCCATTGATAGGTACATCATGGTGTGCAGTCCCTTTGAACTGAAGACATCAAAAAGAAAGGCAATCGTTTCTGTCATCTTGAGCAACGGTTTCTGCTTATTCATTTGCATACAGTTTATCGCCTATGGAAATGCAGTCGAGGTCGGCGAATCGACAGTCTGTGCCTACAAAGGTCCGGGCTGGCTTCAGTTTGCGTTTGGAATGATCCTTAACTTTATATATCTTCTGGCATGCGTTAGCTGCTCGTTCTGTTACTTCATGATTTATCGCAAGATAAAACGCCACAACGAGGAGACGGCCTATATGAAGTCTGGTATAACTTCAGGCACCGTGTCATCAAGAGATGCAGGACAGTCAGATTCGACACAAGTAGAAGAAGATACATCGAACGGAGTTACTGGTAACCAACAAGGAGGTGGACATGCAATTGGAAGTTGTGGTCATTCTGATTTGCAAGAGTGTGTCTCGGAGCCAGTTAAAAGTCAAGATGCCATGCGTTCACGTATTGCCTTTGGTGATAAGCAATTGGCAGTTCATGCAGTGTCCTCTGCTTTCGAATATACAGAGTCTTCAAACATGCAGTTCCACAGGAGTCAGCTCAGTATGAAGAATCAAGTATCACCAGCTGTACAAGTAACAAATGGCGCTACGTCGGGCCAGGTTCCCACTGCCAAGCCTCGAAGGAAGAAGGATAAGATGACGAAGATGATGTTTATCGTCACCATCATATACGTGTTCTCCTGTTTTCCTGTTCTCACCCTTGAGAACATCCCCACGAGATATGTTACACGGCTGCAGCAGTCACCTGTGGGCGAAGGGACGGTCAACTTCCTGTATCAAATGCGTCTTATTAATCACATCATCAATATATTTGTCTACTACGGCGTTAACGAGAATTTCAGAAAGGAAACAAATGCTTTGTTCGGTATCAAAGCTGCTGGAAATTGAATGATGTATATTTGAGGGCCTTTTCCCATAGAACTGAATTGCAATGCGCACGTTGATTAGGAAAATAATAATTATGATAATAGAAAATGGTTATCAAGATACGATGTATGTTGATCACTGTTGTAAAATGACCATTATTTTGAAGTAGTAGACGGACTTATCCGGAGGCCGCCGTTTCATTTTTAGTCTTACGAGGCCAAGATGATTATATAAATACCTTAAGTGAAGCCGTAAATTAAAAGGTTTTCATGATAAAGATGTCCACGTTACAAGATTATATGATACGCTAAAAATTTTAACTTGACAAAGAAAGAATTTTAAGAATTACTTCAACCAACGATGACACATAAAATATTCCCCATGAAGCTTCACTATTTTAACCGTCAAACCAACTCAAACAAACAAAAAATATACAAAATCTTGGCTACTCCGAATAATGTAATTTTTTGTTCGGTCTGTGGTCGGTCTGGAACGTCCTGAGCTTCCTCCCGTATGGGTCTGAGTGCTGGAAGGCTACTTCAGCCATTCAGCGGAAAGTTGAAGTATTACAAAAAATAGGTGCCTACGGCCAGAAGACTCTAAGGATAGGCCGCGGCGTATCCTCAGATTCTTCTGGCCAAACACCGTTTCAGATAAAGAGCTACGGATCAGAACAGCCACAACTTACATTAGTGAGGCAATCCAAACAATGCGTTGGAGATGACTGGGACACGTGTGTCGTATGCCACCAACTTCACTCACAAGAAAAAACAAAACAAAAACTGAACCTTCCAATGTTTAAAAAACCCAACCCATCAGTAATCATCTAATGTTTCTTGGTAAATTACAAGTTGAAAACTCAGCACAGATAATTTTTTAAACATTCGGATTGGGTGTATACTTGAAGATGTAATTTTCTCAGTAGCTAGACATGAGTAGTTCGAATAACTGGGAGGCAGTGGTGGTGGCATAGTCAGTGATAGTAGCCCTACAGATCGCAGGTTGATGTGCAACGATTATTCATTAAAGATTATAGAATATTCAGAAAAGCAGAAACTGTATCCTGTTTACTTTCTTATGAATTTGTAATTCATGGACCGTTGCACGAGACATCGGAAATGTCAACTGGAAAACATTAAAGTGGAATGTTTGAGCGTATCCAGGGAGACAGGTAAAGACAAATGGACGGGATTACTCCAACTCTCACTTTATCAAGAGAGCTCATGCATGGTACATAACAATTAAATGGAAACTTATATATTGAATAAAAAGAAAAGAAATGCCTAGCTTAAATAATGCGTCTACTTCGTGACAACTTGAAACATCACCACTGAAAGCGGCACATCCAGGCACAGAAAATATGAGGGAAAATGTACATCAACTTGTACATTGTCAACAGTGTACCGATTATACAGCGCAACGATTTTCACTTTAAAGTTTTAGAACATTCAGGCACAAAAATTTAAAAGAATTTTATTTCTCATTTCATCAACAGAGTTTATGGATTATGATTCAAAGCCATTACCGTTCAGCATTTTGCACCAAACTCTTCGCGATTGTTCAGAAATGCGAAAACTGTCATTTTCACTTTCACTTTCTTAAGATTAGAAATAAGAACGTGAATCCTTAAACAAGACAATGTAAATGTAAATGTAAATGTAACTAAATGTAATTAACATAGAGCACATAACGCACTGAAAGTGAAATTAGTACTATCGTCAACGAAGTACAGATGAAAAGTTCGCATCCAGATAATGTACAGCAATTTTCACCGGAAGATGAAAAATTATTCAGAAATGCGGAAACTCTTATTTGCAACTTATACTCTCTTTATCTAACAAGAAAACATGAGTCATCAAACAAGGCATCGGAAATGATAAACGAACATTAAGATGTCAACTTCGCGCAGCGAATTCCATCAAAAGTTTAACGAACAGTCAAAAGTTTGAGCACTATCATTTTCACTCTTACTTTTTTACTAAGATTTAAAAAAAAAAAAAAACCCAACATGAATCGGAAATGCCATTTATAAAAAATGAGGATGGTGGTCTTATGTAAAATAATGTAAAGCCAATAAGCTGTAAATATATTCTTTGTCACTTTTCCCCCTCTCCTTTCAAATTTTAGTTGTATTTGTTTTCCTCCCCCCCCCCCCCCCCCCCCCACCTTTGACGTTAGTGGGTATTTTAGTGGTAGTGTGCACCGGTATTTTGCTTAATCCTTCTTTCTCATTGTTCTATTTCGTGTGATTATCGTCGTGAGCTTTAAAAGTGTGTTTTTGTATGATTTACTTTTTTCCTTCTGTTTTTTTTTTTTGTTAATTCAGTTGTCTTTACACAAACTTTCTTTTTCTGGCTTTTTTTTTTGATATAGGGTGGTAGTGTGTACTTAAGTTTCAAATCATCCTTCTTTCTCATTGTTTTATTTGATGTCACTGTCATCGAGAGATTTAAACATGTTAAAAGGGTACAACATAACATTGCTGATATAATAGTACTCTTTTTCTACCTTTTTTCTGAATTCACACTGTCAAAAATAACTGTAAAACTATAGGTTTTTTAGCCCTTGAAATTACAAGATATTGCCGTTATTTCAATTTTACAGTCTTTTCCTGTTTAAAAAAAAAAAAACCCAGCAAGTTTGTTGGTTTACCGGAAATCGGCATATATTTACATAATTTCATTGTAAATTTACATAATTTTATTGCAATTTTATGCTGATTTCCGGTAAAAAAAAAAAATGTGGAAAAACGGGCATTCCCGGCATCCTGACAGCCAGGAAATTCCCGTGAAAAAACGGCAAATTTTTTTACAGTGCAATTGTCTTTACACATATTCTTTTTCTCTAATTTGTCTGTTATGTTGGGTGGTAGTGTGGATTTCATTTTCAAATCATCCTTCTTTCTCACTGTTCTATTTTGAGTCACTGTCTTCGAGAGCTTTAAACATGCTAAAAAGGTGTTATTGTATAATAATCTTGATATCATGCTCATTGGCCTATGTGAGTGTGAAGACGAACGTCAAACGCGTTTACCTAGTGATCATTGCCTTAAAGAAAGGGTGTCGTATATACCCCATAAGTTGTAAAGAATTCGTGGTATATGAACGTGTATGATTGTTTTAGTGAATTAATAGTATTAGAATAGAAATGCTGGTGCCAATAGTAATCGAATTTAGATCAAGGGTTTGGTACCGAGGTATTTATTCACAGTTTGTTTGAATATGAGGCGAGTGTGTTCAGTTTTCGTTGAAAATGTATAGAACACGGTATATCATTTTCTATGTATGAAATATAGATATCGCATATAATATTAGAATGTGGAATTCAGCTATGTACAGTTATCGATTCTATATAGATATTGCTGATTATTAAATGACACAAAATCCCGTAAGGTTGACAATAAGTCTGTTTTTCAACCCAAATTTGGAAAAAGCAATTATTGAACTTTGAAGTAGCTTGCTTGTTATTCTTGAACATAACTGTACAAAGGAATTCACGTTATTCAAAATTTCTGTGTGTAAGATATTCATTGTGATGTTTTCCTTAAAAGTCTGATGAGCAAAAAAAAAAAAAAAAAAAATCAACAGCAAGGTGTCAACTTTAGTTTGATATGATGTTGTAAAACTTACTGAGGGTAGAATATTACATAATTACCCTTATCCCAAATATTTGTTTTGGAATAATCACTACCTGAAAATTCATGTAAAGTCGAAGAAATGCCCAAGAAAAGTATGATACCTTAATATTCAGATATTTAGATATACGGTGTTTATGATTAAACAATGACCAATATATATATATATATATATATATATATATATATATATATATATATATATATACATAATTATTTCTCATTATAATTGTGTCACGAACATGTGTTCAGTTTTTAATGAGACTTAAGAGCAATTGGAATTCAAATCTTATCGTAATATTACAGACAAAGAAACAGAGAGTATTACCGTAAATGATTGCATGACTTCTGAATAAGCATGTTTTTTTATTAGTATTAGAAGTGATAGTAAATATTGTAATAATAAGTGCTCATGTCTTTGATGGATTTTAAATCAGTGACTTAATTCTAGTTTTGATCTAAACACTCATTTCACAATCATTCTTAAAATCAGTTTTTAAAATTGGTGTGGACTAGTATCTTCTTTCCATGATCATATCCATAAAGCATATATATATATATATACGTGTATTTAAAAATGAGTGTTTGGTTTTGAAGTGTTTGAGGTAAAAGATTGTCAGAACTGCAATGTCTCCAGACCTGCAAGTTTCCTCAAAGTGTTACTGAGTAACGTTAAATTGATGTTTATCATTAATGTTCTTACTGAGTGACGGTGAAGTGATGTTCGACATTAATTTCTTCCCAGGGCCATTATGTTAACATTTGTTCTCTATTATATCTAAAAATAACTGACGAAACATGTCAATCTTAGGGTTGAAGACTGATCTCCGCTCTCTGGGTCATTGGGGTCATGTAAAAAACCAAGTCGAAGCACTATAATGTCCTTTGGCAAGAAAATGCATTCCTTGCTTCTTTCCCTCGCCAACTTCTAATTGACTGGCGAGAAAATGTTAAAAGGATATAAGGACCATTGGGGGCGCCACCAGAGAATTTTTTAAGGGGGGGGGGATCTATTTTTGTCCTTTAAAATTTTCTCTCCTTTTTTTTTTGTTTGCCAAATCATGGGGCCAATTTCCACCTGACCCCTTCCAAGTTACGCCGCCGCTGAGGACCATGTATTACCCCAATCTTACGTTATTTTCTGTACTACCTGTCTATTACATAAAGTACTATGGTACTTTGAAAATTTTCAACCAATATTTACAAAATAATGCCTGGATACCAAATCAAATCATGCACTTCAGCACCTCTTCACAACAAAATGTGCCGTTTCAGAAGTCTCATTAATTCTTATCCCCTAGCGCGTTATTCGGTTTGCTTCTGACTTCAAATGGAACCCCAATAAATCAGTAAGAATGGTATTATGTTTGTTTTGTTGCAGGCAGAAAGGCAAGTTATTGGGCACTCGAATAGAATGGTTTTATTAAGCCCATAATGATTGCTTCCAACAAAGGATCTGTTTAAAATGGTAGGACGTGTTTTGGAGACTGATAATGTCATCTCTGCATGATTTCAGATAACTCTGTATGTCTCTCGTTATGGCGAAAAGTGTTATCAATTTTTATTTTCGCGTTGGGAAAAATGAGAAAAGTTTGGATACTATAATATTATAACAAATGAATTCACGGATTACTATAGAAACACGTTTTTATATTGTCACCAGTGATGTAATAAAGCATTTGCCACCTACTATAATGATTTTTTTCACCTAAATGTCATGTAGGCTGTGACACAGTCATATTCGGAGTATTCAAGTCACATAGTTTGTGAAATAGTGAAATAAATGCACATAAAAAAGCATCATGCTGTATTATTTTTTTTTTCGTATATTCGTATTATCCTTCTGCCTTTAAAAAAAAAAGGTTTATATTGTTATGTTCTTGATATTGCAAGTCAGTGTTGACAGTTTCTACCATCAGTTAGCTGTTGTGATGTTAAAGGGGAGGTTGAGTTCTGGGAAAGTTAAACAATAATTTGTGAGCTTTCTCATTTCTTTTATGTCAGTTTGGCAGAACATCATAGTAGAAATGCCCCCTGAATGATTGAGCAACAAAAGAGAGAGAGAGAGAGAGAGAGAAAGAGAAAGAGAGTGAGAGAGAGAGAGAGAGAGAGAGAGTACTGCGGGGGGGGGGGGGCTTGAGAGACTAGAGAGAGGGAGAGAGAGAGAGAGAGAGAGAGAGAGAGAGCCGGAGCTGAGCAAGAGAAAGCAGAGGGACCGAGACGTTATGAATATACTATAAAATGACCCCCACACCATCATCCAATATCTGATCTTCCTCATTCACATTTCATAGAGTGCTAAAAGTCTAGTGGTTCCCATAACCCCCCCCCCCCCCCCCCGACAAGCGTCTCAATAGCTTAAAACACTGTTTGCCTCTAAACTCAAGGGCAATTTCAAGGGCCTATTGTACTGCCCATATCAGGTTCGGAATACGTAATATGCCACTGTAATGTTCGCACATTTCTAGAGGTGACAGACAGGGCTATTGAAATTGCCTTGAGTTGATTTTTCGAAAAGAGTTTTTTTCGAAAAAAGTTTTTATCGTGTTGACATTCTCTTCGATGAATATTAAGATTATTAAAAGGTAGAGCCAATCAAGATTTATCAGTTAAATTTTTTTTGTTTATGTATAGTTGGAAGAAGGGGTAAATAGGCCTTACGTGCAAATACAAGGCGCGTAGCCAGGGGGGTGAGGACGGTCGCCCACCCCTCAAAAAAACGCCAACTAAAAAAAAAAAAAAAAAAAAAAAAAGCGAGAGCAAAAAAGCGGGGAGAAGAGAGAGAAAAAAGCCTATAAAAAGGCGATATGAGCCGTTCTCTTTCTCTCAAACTTTGCTAAATCGTCTGAGCTTTGGCGCTTCGCGCGGGAAGGGGGGGGGGAACTATCCCCTCCCTGCACCAACCCCTGTTACATACAGCGCAGTATTGCGTCCAAATAATTGAAAAGCAGTCCGGGCGTCGAACTAACTTTACGCCTGAAAAAGGTGCTACGAGCCGGTATCTTTCTCTCAAATTTGCTATAAAACGTCAGAGCTTTTTCCATGCACCACGTCTGTTTGGAGAAGGAAAAACTGGCCAATTTTTTTGCTAGCTTGCTTCGCTCGCTCGCAAGGACACTGGAATTTTGATTCGGGCAAAAGGCATCCCCCCTTCGGCAATGGGCTGGTGCCCCCCCCCCTCCCCGCCCCCGAGGATTTTCATAGTCCCCGATACCCATATTCGGGCAGTAAGGTGCTATAATATCCAAATATTTGGGAAGAAAGGTTCCCAGATAATGGTGCCATTGCATAAAGACTTACTATTATAGTAACTTTGCCATCAATGGTAACTACCATGGTAACGTTGCTCAAGAGCCAATCAAAATCCAGTATTCCATGAAAAGTTACTATAATAGCAAAGTTACTATAATAGCAAGTTTTATGCAACGGCACCAATATTATGTAACTTCTGTTTTATATATATATATATATATATATATATATATATATATATATATATATATATATATATGCTCGCACGCTTCGCTCTCTCGCAAACATTTAGAAATTGAAAAGTTGATATTCGGGCTAAAGGCATCCCCTTCGGCAATGGGCTGCACCCCCTCCCCCCTCCCCCGAGGATTTGCAAAGTTCCGATATTCGGGCAACCACCACTTCATATTCGGGCAGCGAGGTGCCAATAATATCCACCATAATTGGGCAGCGAGGTTCCCAGATATTATGTAACTTGTGTATGTAACTTCATCTGTACATTTTCACTACGAAAAGCTTTTTAAAAAATTTGCTCGCACGCTTCGCTCGCTCGCAAACATTTAGAACTTGAAAGGTTGATACTTGGACAAAAGGCGTCAGCCCCCTCCTTGCGAAAATGGGCCCGGATGATCAAGATCTCTACATCTGCGATTTTCTTGTATTATTTTGTGGGAGGGGGTGGGGGGGGGGGAGATTAGGGTGCAGCATCTTTATCGGCTAATTTGGATGTTACACCCTAAAACTCTGTCGGCAAATTTGGGAGTCATACCCCCCCCCCCCCCCCCCCCGTCAAAATGTTCTAGCGACGCCGGCCCTGGTCGAAATATGACTTTCCGCCTAAAAAAATGTTTGCTATCTTCGCGCCCCTGTTACATACACTGCAGTATTGCGTCCAAACAATTGAAAAGCAGTCAGGGCGTCGAACTAACTTTCCGCCTAAAAGGAGGTGCTACGAGCCGCTATCTTTCTCTCAGATTTGCTATAAAACGTAAGAGCTTTCGTGCATCGCGCGGGAGGGGGGGGGGGATTCCCCCCTCTCTGCACCCCCCCCCCCCGGGCTCACAACTGCCCCCCCCCCCCATAAAATGAAATCCTGGCTACGCGATGTAGACCTATCCAATAAATTAGGATAAACAGGAGCGGGGCCATATGTACCTGGGCTGCCCACATACTAAACAACGTAGCTACGCCACTAGATCTATTCTCATCAAAACATCAGTCAAAATCGACCGTAAATAAAATTATTTGGAAAGAGAAGAAGAATTGTTGACCTATTTGCCTAGCACAGAATTTGTCTCATAATATTGTTAATATTGTTTTTCCATTCATTTCTTGTATTTGTAATAATTATCTTCCTTTCTTCATCCTATATAATCTGCACCTAGAGCACTCCACAGAGTGGATTGGGTGCAATATAAATCATATGAATTATTAATACCGCTGGAAATAAGGAATTTTCGACGGTAGACATTACAGAGGGAGACAAACGAAAATGGTGCAACATTGGGATTGACATTCAACTATAGGCACAAGGTCTACATTAACAGGTGCAGGTCTAGCGCCATCTTCCGATTATACCCAAGTTTGGTCAGGTGTAAAATGACAACAAACCGGTCTACGGTATACGGTATACGATACCTATTTACACTCACAACCCGCATCTGTCGAAGTTTCGAAACCACATCTCACGCTGACCCATCAAAATGGCGGGGAGCTGCCACGTAGCATTAACTTCCGTCATCGTTTTCACCACTTTGTTGACTTTTTCCGAAGTTGCTTTCTCGAAGTCAGAAAGAGGAGGTAATTATGTCGTTATAAAATTCTTATGGTGATCAACTTCACTTCTTTAAAATATGAAAACATGATGCGTTTCGTCCGTGCAAATCAGCCATTTTTTAATTCGCAGCGTAAATTAGTTCGTGTGTGCGCCGTGTCTGCAGGCGTAGGCCATTGACCTCGTTCCGAAATGCACGTAGCCTTAGCATGCAGTCAATACAGTTTGATGGAAAGAACGTAAACAGGTGCATGGTTATAACTTATCTGTTACTCAATAATCTGTTGATCTTAATCCTATTCTTGCTGTCATTTTTTTTAGTGTTAGTGAAAACTTGAAAATATTTTATATTGTCTTAGTTTTTGTTGTCCTTTTTTTTTTGGGGGGGGGGGTGTAAAGTTTAATTTGTTTTAAAAAAAATTTCCAAAAGTACAAAATAAAAAGATGTGCATGTGCCATGTTTAAATGTGCTTTTTCTTGATGAGGGAAAACAAACATTTGGGGGGCACACTAAATGAGCGGTGGCTAATTTCAAAGATGGCCTGTTTTATCCTCCCTCTGCATCTGCTCTGGCTCTGATTTTACGTAAGTTTAGGGATAATTTTACTTTTATCCTGCAGCCTGCAGGAAATAGAGAAAAAAGGAAATAAATGAAGTGCTTTAAAAAAAACATTCTAGGATGTGAAATCCGGAATTTATTTATGTTTGTGTTACCATTCATGGTTTAACCCTTTCAAGACAATTGACCACATTTTGTGGTTTGGCTCAATAACTTTTGATTCAGAGCTCTAAAAAATATACCAGATGCATGAGTAGAAAGAGCAAAAATTTCTGCACACACTATGTCCATTTTTGTTACATGACCATATTGCGTTTGATCCCAGGAATTTTAAAAAGGAGAATAAGCTTTAAAATCCTTAAATTGGCAACACATTGAGAGGTTCAAAATCATTGTTTTTTATCGAAATTGGCAACTTTTTCAACTTTTCGACAATTCTTTTAACCATGTATATTGTTTTCAAAGACATTACCCCTTATTACAATCTTGAAGCACTAAAAGAAAAATATTATTGTTGCCAATTTGAAGAACAAAATGTGACCAATTTAGCCCATAAATAATTCCTGTCCTGAAAGGGTTAATAGGTTCTCCCTTTTCAGTTTTCACACTTCGTTATACATGACAGTAGACCCTACTGTTGTCTTTCAGAGTAGGTCTAGATCCACAATAACTACAATAACCTCGCATAAGTGTAAGTGGTCTAGATCTACATTAGACCATTTTCGTAATGCAGTCAAATGTATACACGCTTGCCTAGTAACAAAATATTATATTCACCTGTTATGCAGTATTAATAGCCGATATGCAAATTGCATACATTAGTTGTTGCTAGGTCGGACAAACATTATGGCTTGCCCGACCTAGTAACAGCATGTAATGTATGCAATTTGCATTCTATTGAAATGCAGTTATTTGATACAGGTGAATGAAATGATTAGTCACTAGGCAATGGGCAAAGATGTAGGCTTTAAAATTTGAATTTTATTTCTTGACAATCTTTACTTCCAGGTGAATATGGAGAGCTTCTGGTGGTTACCGTAGCAACTGATGAGACAGATGGTTTCAGAAGGTACATGGACTCCGCAGAGGCATTCGGTCTTAATGTCCAGGTAAGAAAGGATTAGTTCTTCCCCTCCCCCCAAAAAAAACCCCCAAACAAACAAAACCCCCCCCCCCCCAAAAAAAAAACAACAACAACAACAAAACAAAATTGCATTGTTTACATCTTGTGTGTATTTCTCAGTTCCTCACCTTCAAGTTAAAAAACCCTAATGCAGATTTGATTATGGACTTCTTCCCCCTCCCCCTCCTCCTCCTCATTCAAACATATATGCAAGGTTATTGTAGATAACCTTGCACTCTGTACCTTTGTTCCGCTAAGAATTGCCTCCCATAGCAAGTGTGTGATTTCTAGCACATATATGTGCTGAAAAGGAGCAAGATCGCTGGCCAAAAACAGCCTGAAAATTTGACTTTATGAAAATGATAAAGATCCTATTGAAGAATCTGGCGTGAAATCAGATATTTTATCCTAAAATGTAGAAGGAAGTATTTTCTTAAAATTTTGCTGATTATATTGGTGTCATCACCTCTCCAACTTAGAGGTCGTGACTGCCGCCGAAATCGACACAGCACCAAACATAGTGATGGTTCTGTGAGTGCCCCCTCCTATGAGTTTTAGGTTTTTAAGGGCGGGGAAAAAGAACTGGTTTGAAAATGTCTCTTTAGACTCTTTCAATCACCCCTGGTTCTCCCTTGCTACCAGATATTAAATGTATAATAGCTAAATTAGATGGTATATACATTGTATACATTTGCTGTTGCTATGCCTGGCATGTGTCTGACATGCCTTCAGGCTGCCATCAGTAGCAAACTTTGTTGAACAATTCTATACATGTACATCCTTATATTAGTCTATTCCTGTAAGATGATGCAACAAGCAGCAATCTGATTTTCCATACTGCACATACATGTAATTATGTGGTATGTACAGAGACACCAAGGTCAAAGACCAGCAATTTGTGAGATTTTCCGCGCATCAGCGCCAGGTAGGGGAGGAACCAGTGGCGGATCCAGGGGGGCCCTGGGCCCCCTGGGCCCCCTCCCCTGGGACCAAAAAGGGGCCCCAAAAATGCTGAGGACCTTTTTTTTTTTTTTTTGCTTGTCAGAAATTTTTTGAGTTATAAAAGGGGGCCCAAAAATGCTGAGGACCTTTTTTTTGCTTGTCAAAAAATTTTGTGAATATTGAGCCCCCTCCCTCAAGAAATCCTGGATCCGCCACTGGGAGGAACCGTGCGCTCGCCGCACGGTATGTATAATATATGGAGATAGGCTTTGAGGCAGGCGTGAGAAAGAGATTTTTGGGCGTGAGTAAGCGCCCTAATGCGTGAGACTTGGTAGGTCTGTATGTAGTTCTCTCTTAGCTGTATACATGTACATGTAGTTATTGAAGAAAGAAATAAAATAAAATAAAATGAGGAGAGGTGAATGGGTAAATTAGAAAGAACATAGAGGATATGAGGTCAGAGAGGAGAAAGCGATGAAAGAAAGTTCAAATTCCAAAATCTTATAAAATACAGAGGAGATGAATGAATATGGGTGTATAATTATAAAAAAACAAAAGAAAAGAAAATCAGCTACATGTAACTGAAATGTAAATCTAGGCAAGTGAAATACAAGTAGACAAATTAAAAAAAATATAGGTGAAAAATGTAGCTCTGCATGTAGATAACAGATGGAAGTGGGGGGTGGAATGGAAAAAAAGCGGGAAGAACCAAGGTGTTGGGCTGATTTTTAAAATTGATACACGTGTACTTTTAATATTTCTGGCAGTTTCCATGGTTGAAAACTTTTGTTTTGATTTCATTCAGTAGCAGGAAAGAAGTAATCACCTGGTAGGCCAGGAAGTAGTCCAGCTGGTGTCTGATGAAGGCTGTTATTTTCTCTAGGGCTCTTGCATGACAAAAGCTTTTGAGGTTGAACAGTCACAGACAGGAAATTGTCTGGCGTTCAATGTGCTTTCGTTTTCATGAAGTAGACGAATACTGTCAAGATAATGATATTGTTATTGAACACACAATTATGGATCTTTTAATGTTCATATAATGTTTTAAATAACTTTGGAAATATATTATGGAACGACTAAAGTCCATGATGTAGATAATTTGAATTAAGGAAATACTGGAAAATGAGTATAGGGTGTTACAGATACATGTAGGTTTATTGCTTCAGTTTTGGGAATATTTGTGGCTATTTGAAATTATTCATTTAAAGGGAAGGTCCCTTTCATGGGAAAGGTAAAAAATAATTTGTGAGCTTTCTCATTTCTTTTATGCCAGTATGGAAGAACATTATAGTAGAAATGTCCCCTGAAAAGGATTGCTCATCAAAAAATTTGCGAAATACGATGAGAAACACATGAAATGTTCTGGCTGAACATGTGTATGTAGTCCTATATACACATTTCTGTGTGCAGTGTGACTCTCAGCAGGATTGAGTCAATTTCTTCTCGTTTTGTTGATTCCAAAACCTTACAGCATACACTAATCCTTAATTCTTATTTACTATTTAATCAACCTTTTCCAATTGATTTGAAACAGTTTCTTTCGCAATGTTATCACATGACCAGAACTCAGCTTTATCTTTAAATTATGTCTATGTGACTTCTTTTTTTCTTTTGTTGTTTCCCTTCTGTTGTTGTCTCTTCCATTCTTCTCATTCCTGTTCGCTTCCTGTCTGTCTCTTTCCCTTGTGTTTTCTCTTTTGTTTTCATTCTCTACTCGGCTTTTAACAACATCTTTAAATACCTCTCCTGTTATTCTGCCCATCCCTCTGTGTCTCTTTCTCCCTTTCTCTCTCTCTTCCCATTGCATTCAATGCCTGACTCTGTTTCTCTCCCTCCGTCACAATCGCACACACTTTTTCTAACTCTGTCTCTCATTCTCTCTCCCTCTTTCACACCCTCTCTTGTTGTTACTCTTTCTATTTCTCTGTGTCTGAAACATGTTTCTCTCCCTCTTTCACAATCACACTCTTCTCCTCCCCCCTCCCCTCCCCCCTCCTCATTTCTTCACCTCATGGTCACTTCCCTCCCTCTTCCTTTCTTTCATCACACCTTCTCTCTCTCTTTCTCCATCTCTCTCCCTCTCTCTCTGTCACTCTCCATCTCTCTTCCTCTTTCTCTGTCTCTCTTTTTCCATCTCTCTCAACCTCACTCTCCATCTCTCTCTCTGTCTCTCTTTTTCCCTCCCACTTGTCTGTTTTTCTCTCTTTCTCTCTCTCTTTCTCTCTCTCTCTTTCTCTCTCTGTCTCTCTCTGCTAGGTGGTTGGTATGAACCAGGAGTGGAGAGGTGGTAATGTTGAGAAGTATCCCGGTGGAGGTTTTAAGATCAACCTCCTGAAGGAAGCATTAGCCGAGTACAAGGACGATGAAGACCTTGTCATCATGTTCACAGACAGGTGAGAGTTTTCAGATCATAACTGGATATTACAATAGAGGGTTCCCAGAAGCAGCCATGCTGGAGGACATAACTAAAGTTACATTCACACGATGGTAGCTAAACTTTAAGTTTCGCTTGTAGTTTAAAAACTTTAAGTTTACTTATAGTTATCTTGTAGTTTCAGCCCGTATGAACGGACTTGTGGTTTTGAAACTTTAAGTTTACTTGTAGTTCTAGAACCACAAGCTTGTGGTTAAGGTCTAAACCACGAGCAGTGGATGGTTCTCCGTTGGAATTTCGCACCATGTGAACAAAATAAACTTCGCAGGCTTGTGGTTTAGTATGACCTTGCTGTTCATGTTAAATTTCCGGGTCATACCTTTCGCACACATTGTGAACACAGGATCTGTATGTGTACTGTACACACAATCGGTAGTATCTACTTCCTGGGTCAGCCACGACGATCACTCGGCTTGTAGTTACAGCTCGTTGTTTCAGGCTCGTATGAACCCTCCTTGCGGTTAGGGAGTCGTGGTTTCGTTAACTTAAAGTTTCGCTAACTTAAAGTTTCGAAATCACGAGTCCCGTATGAACGTAGCTAATAAAAACCTGTGCACTAGACCATGACAACAATGGCTCTTTATGTCTGATGCACAGGTTTTATTGTTATGTCCTCCAACATGGCTGCCGTGAGAACCCTCTATACCTGGGCCCCTTTTTATAAAACCTGTTATCAATAACATGTTACAATAATTGTTATAAGCTACTAAAATCCTTGAATCTGATTGGCTAATAGCAAATTGACATAGATAGCAAATTGTCATAGATATGGGGCAGTTCTTATAGAATGAGAGCCCTTGAGAAAAAAAATCAACTATAATATTAATAATGACAATGAAATTGAAATAGCTACATGTATGTTCTAATTTTTGAAAATGCAACTGTATGTGTGGAATTTAATTCATACATAATAATATGTTTGCATATTTTTTATTTTTTGTTGTTGTTTTCAGCTATGATGTCATTTTCTTGGCCAATGCGGATGAGATGCTGAGGAAGTTCCAGTCGTTTCAGACCAATTTACTCTTCTCAGCTGAGACTTACATCTGGCCTGACAAGGCACTGGCTGTAAATATACCTCTCATCCGTCGATAGTAATTTGGTTCCCCCCACCCACCCCCCCCCCCCCAAAAAAAAAAAAAGATAATAAAAGAATGGGTGGTTGGTTCTTAATATCCAAAGAGTTTGCCTCATGAAAGAATATTGTTAATCTTGGAATAATATTTCCAATATCATGCTGTAAACACGACTGTATTCTTGTCATTAAAGTTTTTCTTGTACTTATTTGAATATCATTGTAAATAATGCAACTGTTGCAAATGATGTAATTAAATGGTAATACACCTGTCAAATTTGTGACTTTAATAGTTATCCACTAGTAAATCGTGGAAATGCAAGATGTCTTTTCTTTCTTTCTCTTTCTCTCTCCTACGGAATATTTTATTACCTCTCTGTCTGTCTGTCTTACAGTCTCTCTGTCTCTCTCTCTATATCTCTCTTCATCTTCCTCCCTCTGTCTCTCACTTTCCATTACTCCACATTTCTTTTTTTCTCTCTCTCCCTCTCACGCTCGCGGTCTCTTTTCCCTTCATAACCAATATAGGTAGCATAAACAGTTTCTCCACTTCTCTGTTTTCTTTCCTCTTAGAACAAGTATCCCCCGGTGAAGGATGGCTACCCATACCTGTGTTCTGGACTCTACATGGGATACGCTCCTTACATATACAAAGCCCTCACCTACAAACCAACAGAAGATTTGGATGATGACCAACTGTTCTTCACAGAACTCTATCTTGAAGAAAGGGTAAGCTATGATTAGTTGAAACATGAAATGGACAATTACAGATGTATAAGAGAATATCTTGTGGTTTAGCCTACAGAAGAGCTTGAACACAAATTTTGTCAAAAGTTTCAACTTTTTAGGTTCAATGCTGAAGTGATAAGCACTCACTGTTAAAGAGTAGGTTGAGTTCTAGGAAAGGTGAAAAATAATTTGTTAGCTTTCTCCTTCTTTTTGTGTCAGGTTTGAAGAACATCATTGTAGAAATGTATTATGAAAAGGATTGGTCTTCAATTACCCTCATGCTCAAAATTATGACAAAAAATAGCTGAGAGTTCAGGCCGAACATTCATGCCGCATGTGTATCCAGTGCCAGGCCTATTATTCAAGCAAGCTGTTCGTCCAATTTCAAAATAAAATGCCATTAATTTTCAAACTATAATCGTAATTATGAAAAGGATTGGTCTTCAATTACCCTCATGCTCAAAATTATGACAAAAAATAGCTGAGAGTTCAGGCCGAACATTCATGCCGCATGTGTATCCAGTGCCAGGCCTATTATTCAAGCAAGCTGTTCGTCCAATTTCAAAATAAAATGCCATTAATTTTCAAACTATAATCGTAATTTTAAGATGTCGCTGTTCGAGTTCTATCAGTTTAATGCCACTTTTAGTGTTGTGTCCCATCTCACTGGGAAGCCTTCTGCAACAATTTTCTTGAATCTGTGGCATTAAAATTCTGGCCACCCATTTGGGATTGTTTTATAGTTGACGTTATCATTAGCAGTCCAATTTGAAGAGCCTGTTTAACCCTTTGGAGACGACGGGCTTCTACAGAAGCCGAGCGAAGTGTTCAGTCTGTGACGGAGGGCTTCTACAGAAGCCGAGATTTATGCCTAATATGTTGACAAAGTTTTCCAGCTAACTATCGGCTCTTATGCGCTAAAATTCTTAGTAGTATTATGTAGATATATTCATTCACAAAACCCGTTAAAAAAAATATGAGGTTACGTGGAAAAAAAATCGAGAAAAAGGAATTTCGTTTCAACTTTACCCGAAATTCTTGTTGGGATCGTAAATCCCGTATACCTAGAGACGAACGCGTACGTGTCCGCTCCGATCACGTGATATCATCGCGTTCGGCCGGCCACGAAGAGTATGCGTTCTTGATCTTGACCACATTATACAGGCTACAGCCTCGACTTCGCTCCTTTTAATCCAAGTTCATAAGAAAGAAACATTGACCAAGCTCCCTTCATTTTATAAATTGAAATTGACCAATTTAGCTCATCATTCAATAGTGGACCATTAATCTACTCTTTTCAAAATGAAACGCTTCTCAATTGCTTGGACCAGACCCCACCCTAAAATGAACGAAAGAATGTCGAACAAAAGAATGTCGAAGCAACTACTAGCGAAGATTAGTGTTTTGAAAGAAGAGGATGCCAAACCTACTGAATACATACTGAACACATGTATTCATAGAATGCACTGTAAATATGAGTTGTCATACTATCAGTGATAACACTACTTGCAATAGACAGAGACAGATTATACGAACAAACGAAAAATAAACCCTGATGAATTATGTTAACACAAATATAATGAAATGTATTTATGAATGTAGTCTTCATTTCTATTTTCTAAAAAGGGGAATGTACGCTTTTGCAGTACAAAATATGAATATTTATTTTCAACGCATATTTACTTTTTGCCTCCACATGTTTCTTTGACGCCATCACATTCCATAAAAAGATTTAGAAACAAATATATTGAAACAATTTAAAATAGGTGCCATCAAAGATATTTCTAATACTTATTTATTACCATTTTTTTTTCAATGTTATCCATTTTGATAATATCTCGATGTACCTGTTTCGCTTTAGTCTTGCGGTGTTCTTTGCTTCAGTGGCGGACCAAGTAGATAATGAGCCCGTGCATCCCCCCCCCCCTCTTTGGACGAAAATGAACATGGAAAATATGATTTATGCCCCCTCCTCCTTGCCTCTATATAAAATATTTAATACGAATAAAAAGTACATGAGAATTTAAAAACCTAATTTGCCCTTTCGTAGATTATTGGGGGTATAGTTTTCCCCTTTTGACAATCCTGGATCTACCTCTATTTTGCTTTGCTATGTCTCTGTCATTTCCGATTTGAATTTTAAAAGTTTAAATAATTATATATAGCTAATAACTGTTTTGCGTTCTTTTGTTGTGTTAATTATCCTTACATGATACATGTTTGTTGGGATCTTGTTTTCTTATAATCGCTGTATTTTTTTACTGTGTTTCATTCTCTTCATTATTTTTCTCATTATCTCGTAACATGAATTACTCCACTCTCTATTTCAAGGTCCTTTTCTACTGTTCTCTTTCTTTTCAAAGCGATCAAACTCCAAGATACGGGGAATAACTCTTTATTAGCCATACCCCTTCAAAAGAAAAACTGCATGAAATGCAGGAATAAAACGCAGATTCATTTCTAGAAAAGTACAGAATCCTCTATCTTTTGACGCTTTATTTTCTTGCCTCATTCTTACAATATTTTCCGATATAAGCTAACATGTATGTTTTTCATCCAAATAGTTCCACCGACCTACAGGAAGAGTTACAAAATAAAGAGTTTTATAATAAAGCGTCTGAAAAAAAAACCCTCGTAAACTTCGCTCCCCATTTTCCTTTCGGGTTGCCCCTACTCCTAAGAAATGAACAAAAATGCATTTTTACTTTTTCCCATTGACACACGATCGGACTTTATTTTTTTAAGGGATATAAAGATATGAAAATCAGACTGACTTTTTCCATATGTTATCTATAAGATAAAAAAAAAAGAATTAAGGTTTTGGCTCCGCGTTTATCTTTTACGTCAATGTATTACATAAAAATAGATTTAGATACAGTGCTGGAAAATATTATATGAAAACAACAAAAAGGCTATTTAAACATTCGGAGATCTATGATAAGAAGAAACATGCATTATGATACATCTCTCGTGATGTATTTTATTTTATATGATGATAATCATATTTTCATTTTAAACAAATTTGTGATACGCCTGTTTCACTTGGTCACAAATAACCACTCAAAATATTGGTTAGGAAAGTTTGCGGCATACATTGCATTTTTCAATGAATATATCGCATCAAACATTATGCACGTTATAATAAGAAAAGTGATGGGGTTATATTTCTGATGGAGTATAATTATATAAAGCACAATCGAATATATATCAAATACATCATGGTTTACACCTCATTTGACCTATTTTGATGAATTTGTATTGGCTGTCTTCAGTGTAAAATGACCTTACTTTCAATATGGAGCCTATACTGTGTGTTTATAAAAGTATACATTGATGAAGGTCATGGTGATTCTTCTCCCTTTTATTATTTACCAGAGAACGAACTTGACAATACTCCTTTCATGTTACCAAATTGACCAAATAGCTCATCATTCATGAATGGACCATCGATCTGCTCTTTTCAAAATGAAGCGCTTATCTCAGCTGAGTGGACCATGCAGGCCCCACCCTAATAAGAGGAACAAAAGAATGCCAAAGCAACTACTATTAAAAGGAAGATTAGCGTTTTCAAAGAAGAGGTCAATCTACTGAATACATGACAATACAAAGAGCCACTCTGACCTCCGTTTAAGAGGGCATGTACCCATTTTAGAGCATGTTTGCGAAAAAAATATAGCTATCAAACCCCAAGCGGTCTTGGTTTTAGGCGGCAAATGAAATGTTCATATTTCATGTTCTGAAAAGCGCCCCCCCCCCTTACCCTTCTCTCTATCTCTTCCTACGGAAGGATACCCTTGTCTTGAGTAACTCCGGCGGAATAGACATAAATATGAGAATTTTCCTGTGAAGGAAGGTTCGGCCAATGTTGAAAAAATGCCAAGCAACATAAACACAAGTTCCTTGCAATTAGAGATAAAGATTTAAAAAACAACAACAACAACATTATCTTCATTATCATTACTTCTAATTATCCTTGTTAGCATCATCATCATCATCATCATCATCACCCTTATATATTTATATACATGTCAAATACAAAACTTTTCAATCATGAAACGAGAATTAACGAAGTTTTATAGACAAAATATATTGGTTGAAAGAGACCAAAGATGGAGACGAACACGTATAAATGAATTTCAGTACAGCCCGTTAAATGTTTATCCTGATGACTGGGATTTGTGTCAAAAGGATAATTAACACAACATGCACTGCCTCTTTGAAAGCTTTAATTAAATGCGTCTTTATAATCTATTCCCGATTCTGTTATCCGCTGTAAGAAAAAAAAAATGGGGCGGGGGAGGGATTTTTATTGGAGATACTGCAACATCAATTTATAATGATATCTTGATTTGGTCACTCACCTGTAAGCCTACATCAGAATCAACTTACAACTCACACATCTTTTTCTTATAAACATCTTGATTTATTAAAACATACTGTGCTCGCATTGAGGTCTTTCGAGAGTATGAGAATGCCCTTATTTGTCTATCTTCGACAATAGGGCTACATAAAATATTATATTCGATCATAGTTGTACATGTATTACATTATGTGCGGAGTTTGCGTTCACTTGGTATCTTCCGTGTCATTTTATTCCATAAAATAGCATTAGAGGCAATAGTGGGGAAAAAAAAAAAATATGATAAGGTAACGATATGTTTTGTTTACATTTCTTTATTTTGGCATTATCTATTATTTCTGAATGATCATGATTTTCTCCCCTCTCCCCCCCCCCCCCCCCCCCCCCCCCCCCAAGGTTGATATGTAAGGTTTTACCAATGTTTCGTCTTTCAAAAAATGTTTTACCTGACATGATATTTTGTCATCATCGATTTTTTTTTCTCACTGCCGGGGGGGGGGGGGGGGGGGGGGGGGCACAAGCCATTACCATTGGTTGCTATACTATCGGGATCGCCGCCCATGGTTGTCACTTCACCCCCCCCCCCCTCCCCCATCGCCGTAATTTTTTAAAACATATTTCTTCATCGTTTTAGTTTGTTTATGATTCTCATCAATATCAACCACAACTGTTGTGTTTCGGTTTTCACTTTTTTCCTCATTATCTCGTAATATCCAGTGAATTACTATACTCTCAATATCATGCTCCTTTTCTGCTGTTCTCTTTATTTTCAAATCGATCAAATTTTTAGATACGGCGAATAAGTCCTTATTAGTCACACCCCTCAAAAGAAAACTTGCATGCAATGCGGAAATGAAACGCACTGAAACAAAGTTCTAATTGCACGAAATTCCTGACGAATTCAGAGAGAGGGGGAGAGAGAGAGAGTGGCATTGAGATGTTACAAAGTATTATTTTGTTCCAATCACTGTCATTCATTTAGCTCTTTCCCATTACAAAAAAAAAATCAAATATGCGTACACAATTTTTAATTATTTTTTTTTATTGATACAGCAACTACATAGGAAAATAAGGTTGAAATAGAGATGGATAGATAGAGAAAAATAAACGAATAAAGCGGGAGACAAAAACTAAAGCAAATAATTACGACAAATTATGAGAAATGAAGTCGAAAGTGAATAGGATTATTTTTGTCTTATTGAGTAACATGATGTTCATCTGAAAATTCAATTTCCTGAATGCCTATACCTGTGATCATGTCACAATGTTGGTCAGAATGCGTCGGAAACTCATGTAAAATATAGGGTCTATGACTCGGGTGATAATAGGCCGAGCATTTAGCAGACGACAATGGGGCCAGTGAATGGGGTATCGATCGAACCGCGCGTGCGACGGCGCTTACGCAATTTGTATTGTAAGTGTATTGAAAAGGAAGGAAGCGAAGCTTCAACAAAATAAGACGGCTTTTCCCCTCTAAAATAACAAACCTTATTTTTTGTTTCGATGAACAAAAGTTATATTTTTAGAAAGAGGAAAGTCTGACCTTTCATGTTTACATTTACTAAAAATGACGAAAATGACCGAGTGAGGTGCAAGGAGCAATCAAAGTAGAAAGCACCGGCAAATTTCCCATTACCGGCAATGTAACCGAAATCGCTCCGTCACAGGGAGAACAATCGCTGTGCGCGGGCTCGCACTCAAAAGGTTAAGGTGATCGAGACTTTTACTTGCTTGTAACTCATGAATTTGTTATCAATACTGCCTTTTCATTATAGGATAACTGGAATATCAAGTTGGATAATATAGCCATTATCTTCCAGAATATCAATGGGGCTAAAGGTATGTATCTAAGCTTTTGAGAGGATTAACCCAAAGCAGTTCAGAATTTACGAAAGGCCTAAATAAATCAGCTTTGCCTCCTCAAATGGGCACCAAATACTCCTATCTTTCACTCTTGCATAGTTTATGACAAATCAAATGTGCATGAAATGAACTAATGTGAATTTGAATTAGAGAATGTAACGAAAAAATTGCTAGCATTCACCAAAGAATAATGGACAGACCATTTTAGGTCTCATCACATGATATGATTATAGCACTTAATTAGGTCAGTATGGATTTTGAGAATGTCTCCTAATGATCAATTATTATATGGATATGTAAGGTATGTAATGTATGTACTTATCGAGTCTGTTTCTTCATGAATATCAAGGAAAAGCTTTATTGAACAATCTCATTATAAGAGATTGGCGCCAATCAGGCTGTGAATTGGATCCGTCCGTAGGCAATAAATAGCCTCCACTGGGCAGTGTTCTAGTCAGTCTCCTGATGACGATCAGAGCATACTGATCGATATGTCGAGAACCACGGAGCTCTTAGCGAAGCTCACCAGCCCTTTTCAAGGCTCTTATTCCTTGAAAGATTACATGGTGTAACCCTGAAAAACTAAACCTACAATTCAGTTCTCCATATGAAAGTGTCACTAATACTTCACTAAATCTCATTATAATAAGTCAATGCAATTGAACAATTATAACTTTCTTATCATTTGCTTGGAATTCATATATGTTTGTTATTGGTTTTGATTATGTGATTTTGTTTTACCTTATTAATAAAAGACAAATTGTGTTGTGCTTGATGTTTGTGTTCCATGTACAAGTGTAGTAATGAAAATTAATTTCTTTTTGTTAGATGATATAAAGCTGAGATTTGAAGGGAAAAACAATCTTCTTCACAACACAAAACATAATACTGTACCATGTGTTCTCCATGGTAACGGACCAACAAAGGTAAGAAAAGCAAATGAGTTGATACTACTAATAATATTCTGGGTTTATATAATGCCTAATGTGTCTATGATGTTTCTAAAGCGCTTTACAGATTTATTATTACCTCGTCTCATCGGATTCATGCTTGCCCGCACATAGCATGAATAGTCCTCTGATTACTGCACGGGAAGTCTTGCTCAGCACATAGCTTTTACCGACCTGTCTACGTAATCAATATTCATATATTCAAGACGACCAAAACGTTATTAATCATTCAACCACCTTCCCAAATAGGGCAGTACAACTCGAACAATTCAGCGATTTCACTTTATTTTTAAGATATTGGGGCATGGATGTGGGTTTCGTTTTTATTGACTCACACTGTATTTCTCAATGTCTTTGTGTTCAGGTCTACCTGAATCATCTGGGCAACTACCTGCCTAACCAATGGACGTATGAAAGTGGATGTCAGAACTGTGATCTGGATAGATTTGATCTTCAAGGATTACCAGTAAGTGTGTGTGTGAGCCTGATCGGTTTGTCACGGATGGGCATTTGACAAATTTTGAAAGTTTGAAGGCCTGTGGAAAATTTAGTTTAATTTAATTTAATTGAAGAGAGCTATTTTATGTTTCTTTGTGAAGGGAATCACTGAAGGAGTTGAAATTTGATCAAATTTGGTTGCTATGGTCACCTACTAAAATTATAATCAATAGAATATTCACTGTCACAGACAGACAAGATGCTTACTCTTAACCTATCAGGCTCGTGTATGTAATTGGGTTTTTACAGACGTGTATCAATCAGATATGATTATTTATGTCTGGGACCGACATTTAACGTCACCATCGGAAAGACATGACTGAGATTTGAACCTGGGTCCGATCAGAGTCAGTGTGTAGGCGAATACAGAGAGCGGCCCACAAACATTTCTGCTAGACCAACTCCTGATCCCTAATAGAAGATGTCCGATGTAATCAATGACAGAGGAAGGAAATAATAGTGGATGCTCTTGAACTCTGATCAATAAAAATGTCCCATTTTGAAATTCAATTTAATCTAAGGTAATGTAAACCTGGGAGTTGTTAAAAGAAAACTAATCGTGATACAGTTTGGTAATTGACCATACTGTACGTGTACTGAGATAGTATATCCACAAATTTCCGTAGTTTCTTATAGGTAACAAAAGGGATTGATCCTTAATATGCTATTGGTTTGAATTATGTGAAGAAATTTTTCTAGTGGAGCCTCAGAGTGCCCCCCTCCCTTGAGTACAGTTTGGGTTAAAGAGAAGGATGAGTTCTAGAAAAACTGAAAAATAATTTGTGAGCTTTCTCATTCCTTTTAGGTGAGTTTGGAAGAACATCATAATAGAAATGTCTACTGAAAAGGTGTGCTCCTCAAATGCCCTCTTATTTGAAATATATACCCCGCACATTCATGCCACATGTGTGTGCAGTGCCATATACCCATTTTTGGGTGCTGTGCATGTCTTTGGATCAGTTTCTTATCATTTTGAGGATTCCAAACCCTCACAATATAAACCAATTCTTATGTAGACATGGTCAATCTTTCCCAATTGCTTTAAGACAATTTCTTTCACGTTGTAATTGCATGACCAGAACTCAGATTTGTCTTAAAATGTCTTATTTTTTAAAACAAATTCCTTCATTTTGTTTTTACAGTACCGATCATGAGATGGAATTCTACAGTGTGTTATGCTAACGTTGTCATCTTTTCCCGCAACAGGTTGAGGAGTATCCACAGGTGATGATAGGCATCATTGTTGGTGTCCCCACACCGTTCTTTGAAGAATTCCTGGAGCGTGTCACACAACTGAACTACCCCAAGAACAAAATAGACATCTTTATCCACAACAGGGTAAGCAGGAATCTAGTAGTTGCAAGCTTCTCATATTTATTCAATTTATTGAAAAAAATTGGGGGGGGGGGGAAGAGGTCTATTTACTGGTGTATGCTTTTTTTTTTAAAAAATGAATGAATAGAAGAAACCAGGGGGTGTTTCATAAAGCTGTTCATAAAGTTACACATGACTTTACGAACAACTTGAATATGAAGTGCCAGATAGAATGCCTAAAGTTTTTCCTGATGTTTTAACAAAGTGTGACTGTATTTCCAATAACATCAATGAAATTATTGCAAAACATATATTTTGCATTAAAAATGTTTGTTATAATAAGACCATGTTAATCTACATCTGGACAGTTCAACTTTAGTTGATGCGGTTATGAATGATTGAGCATCCCATTTGGCTTGTCATATTTAAGTCATTCGTAAAGTCATGCGTAACTTTACGAACAGCTTTATGAAACACCCCCCAGATATATATTACAAGTTTATGAGGTTTTTGTTTTATGATAAATAACTATTCAAAGTTAAGTAAAAAAAAAAAAAAGAAGAAATGGTGAATACACATCATGTTGTGTTGGCTGTTGTGAAAAGGAAAGACTGGGTCATGTGATCATGAAAGATAACAGGTATTGTGTGAGAAGAGTGATGGAAATGAAATGAAAAGACATCTAAGGATGATGGAGAGAGAGAGAGAGAGAGAGAGACACTCTACAAAGTAACGGGGGCAAAAAAGGAAAATTAATTACTAGGGGAAGGTTTAACAAGGTGTGATGCCCCAAATATGGCAAAATGTAGAAGACTGTCATTGGGCCCAATGTGGATATCCCCTACTTTATCAGGCAAAATCACACATGAATTTATCTGTTGTTTTGTTATGGGTGTGTGCAGTGAGTGATGAAGGAGCTCTAGACTTGTCTCTTGTTTCTGTGACCCTGTTGCAAGGAGCATACATTTCAACCTGTTCCAGTGGACTGCTCGTTCAATCATTATGCAGATGTGTGAAGTTATCCGGGTTTTTTTTTTTACCATGAATCCTATAAATAGTAGTAAATGTCAGGGCCATAGGGGTATTCCAGATGGTAATCCTATATTTCGCAGATCTGATTTGGTGGCGTCAGCATACATTATGTGTGAATAGACAGATAAACTTATCTAGCATTTGAAGAGCTGGATTGAATGGATGGGGCTTTCGATAAGATTTAAACAGAGGTGTGTTGAAAATTTTGGATTTGGGTAGTATTCCTTGAAATGCACTGTGCACTGATTACAGCTGCCAGAGCTAAAACCAGGGTAATAATACCCAAACATTTGAAAGCGAATAGGGACATAACGTGATATGCGATATACAAGAACGGTTTATTATAATTATTATTCCTCTCTCCCTCTCTTCCTCTCTCCCTCATTCCTCGTTCTTTTAACTTTTTCCTCTGTCTTTAACTTCCCTCTCTTAGTCTCTTTCACATTTTGCTCCCTCTCTTTCTCTCTCTCTCTCTCTGTCTTTGTCTTCTCTCTCTTTCCCCTCTCTGTCTCTTTTTTCATCTCTTATAAGTATATTGTATATCTTCATTCAATGAATTTAGTTGATCAGATGAAGCCAATAAATATATATAAGCATGTATATCATTCTCTTCATCCACAGGCTATGTTTCATTATCACATGCTTGAAAAGTTCAGAAAAGAGAAAGGTTCCCTCTACAACAGCATCAAGATAGTCCTTCCAGCAGAGATGTTGAGTGACGCAGAAGGGAGAAACCGTGGATTGTGAGTATCTGAACTTAACCCCTACCATGCTGTGGGCGGCAAGTCCCGCCCCAAAATGTGAATGTTGAATATTACGTTTAGGCTCAGAATGGTTTGGAAATTCTTCCTCATACAGAAACCTGTGCCTTCAATATAATGTTTATTCCTAAGCAATATATCTTTGCCCAGTTTGCTCATGAAAAAACTCATTGAAAGTTAATATTCAACTCTTGAAAATTCATTTTTGACAACTGTTCAAAAATCTGAGGGCATGGAAGGGGTTAAAGTGTGCCAGTCACCTAAATAAATCATTTGTGTACAGCTAGAATGTATAAAATCACCATCAAAACACTTTACCTGGCCTTCTAAGGGTTGACGGTTCAGGAGTATGAAGAAAATGAAGGAAAACATAAAACCCCTCACGCGGAACCCAACTCCAAGTTCGGTTCCGCGCAAGCCCTTGTTGTATGCGAGCGCGTACAGGTGCATCGACTAGTCTCCTCACAAGTCGCTGTATTGTTTATTGGGAGTGTATTTCAACTTGCAATATCTCTTTATAGAAGCAACATTTGAAGCTCATATTTTGAATATAGTATATCGACATAGAACCCATAACATAAAGAGCAAAATATTTTTTGGTGGTACACTTTAATTCATTAATAACTAGATTTTGATTCTAAAAATGAAAAGTAAAGTTCACCCTTATAATCGGGTTGATTTGCTTAAAAGCAGTTATACCAAACAGTCACACATGTATCTATGAACATTTGAGAAATTTGAGTAATTTAAAAGGAATTCTCATTTTCAAGGTCTTCTCAATGGGTGATTGGCACATTAGTTAACTTTGCCCAGGACTGAAAAAAAAATCACTGTTCCAGCTAATGCTGTAATCATAAATTGCAAACCTTTAGGTCAGACAGGAATCGCCTGAGTTTTATAAGCTGATCGGTCGTTTATATATCAAGATATTTACGATTGAACATTGATGTCGGGATAGAGTACCACCGAACCCTGAAGAACTCTTATGGTTGGCATACCTCGCTCTATCACAGAATACCGTACGGGCTGGAAACCCGCTCTGAAATCGCCAGGCGCCGGAGCTTGGTTTTTGTGACTGCAGCGCAGCGAAGAAGCCGAGCGACTTGCGCTAGCGATCGATCACATTTTCTCTTTTTTAGGATAGTAAACGGGTTCCATTTTCTCTCATACTCTCACATATCCTTAATTATATATGTAGTTAGAGCATTGCACACAATTCACTTGCATTTGAGCTGATTTCACAATTTTTCACAAAGTTAATCAATCCCTTTAAGCTAGTTCATAATTACAGTCTGTGCATGTGCAGTCAAAGGTCATTTGTACCGAGTATAATTGTACGCTGTAATTTGGTGTGCACAATGATGTGCACACGGGTATGATTTCAGTATTTAAACATGTATCGCGTCTACCATCACAGATGTGTGTGCAAATTAGGGTCATTTCATGATCATTTGTAGCATGTATAGTCAAGGATTGTATTTCCGAACACCATTGCATTACCGAACACGTACAGTTAAGCACATAAAATGGCTTTCATACACGTGGGACTACGCGTGGGACTACGCGTATGTTCTCCACACTAGTTGACACACAGAACACAGGGCAGAAGATCATAAAAATGAGGGAAAACATCACCTCCAGTCTTCATCACGTTGGCCCGAAATCGGGGTAGGTTTTGTCTTTTTTCTATAGGTTTCACACGTTCGGTAATACAGTACCTTTTTCAAGGGACCAAAACGCCACGTCATTAGGAAGGGGTTCGCTCGGAAGGGAATATCATATTAAATCTACAGTATGTTGTCTTCTTCAAATTCCACCATTTTCTTTTCTGTAGGACTTAAAGCATTTATTATGTAAGTTTGACAGATATTCGTTTGATATTTTATTTGCTCTCGTTGATTTTCTGAAAAATGTTCGGAAATAGGATCCACTACCATACTACTTACAAACTGGCTTATTCCCCATCTTTCTGTACTTGGCCGTCAGGCATTATCTATCACATGAGCTTAGCTAATTTCCTTTATTGATATCTTATATTTCAGAGTTATGCATACCATAGTAGGAGCAGAGTACTAATCTAAAATCAACAGTAATTTTCCCTGTTTTGTGAATAGTGAAAATTTATCAATTTTGGGTTAACTTTCAGAATTTTATTTTCTTTCTTACATATTAAGACAAAGAGATGAATAATCTAACAAGACTCACGTCTCTTTCATAATGTTAAATACTATCTTTAAATCAATGAAACTACCTTGAAAATCATACTGTTGTTAATGTTTAGACTGTTATCAATTACATTTTTTTACAGGGATTATTGTTTAAGCAAGGAATGTCAGTATTACTTCTCTGTGGATTCGGAGGTACAGCTCACCAATCCTGATATTCTTAGAATTCTGATGGAAACTAACAAGTAAGTGGGTAATGGAATATGTGTTACTTTTTATAGTAGATAGAGCTATAAAGTGAGAGCTTTAAAAAATGGTAAATTTTGCCATTTGCTTGTGAAATATCAGGCAGGCAATCTTCTCTGCAGGAAATAGTTTGCCTTTGGTCCAAATGTAGTGAAACGTGGCCTTACGGCATCCCAGGAGGTGATTTAGGAAGACCAAAATAATCTGGCACATTGAAAGTAAGCTTTTAAATAATCCTTGAAGGGGTAATCTTGTTGGGGAGAATTTGCCCTTGGTATTTTTTTTCTTCTGAAATCCCCCGTGCTTGTAACCCTGCCTCTTGCCAGATGATGCGTTACATTCCTCTTCTTCAGCAGAGTACCTGGGTATTTCATTGTAGTATCTTGGATTTTCCTTTACCGAAATAACGATGACTTATACATGTACATGTATATGAATATATATATATATATATATATATATATATATATATATATATATATGAATATATATGAGCACCAAGGGTATTATGCACCGGTGAGAACCCTGACACCAATCTGATAAACCTCTTCTGTGCTTTGAGAAATGATTGTTGTATTGTTGTCCTTGTTTGCTGTTTTGGAACAGACTAGTTGTAGCACCACTGGTGTCCAAGCGGGGAAAGCTATGGTCAAACTTCTGGGGCGACCTGAACAGCATGGGCTACTACGCTCGCTCCAGCGACTATGTAGACCTCGTCACAAGAAATAGGAGGTAAGCTTGGGGGATTTTGTTCCTAAACCTCTGGGCCCATATTCATAAACCATGCTAAGCTAGTTGGCAACTAAAATGCTCCTTAGTTGTCAGCTATGCACTAGTAGGTATTCATAAAACCCTGCTAAGTTATAGTTAGCTACTAAGCCCTATTCATAATGCCTAGTTGGCAACTAAATTGTCCCTAGTTGTCAACTAAATCTACGCTAGTTGGCAACTAGACCGAAATGATATTCATAAAACCTGACTAGGCTTAGTTGGTAACTAAATTTCATTGAAAATTTGATGTAGAGTACCTCTAAATCACTAGTTGGCAACTAAGCATTATACATTGTCAATCGTCAGAGGAATGACATGGTCAGAAATTTCATGGAAGAGAAGAGATTTGTGGGAGAGATGAAGAGGATATATTTCGGGAGAGATAGGGATCACACATACATGTATATATTATGCAGATTTTCTAAAGTGCTGTAGATTTTCCCACGAAAATGACTTTATCTAACATTATATAAATTATGATTTATGCCATAAATACCATCACCACAAAGAGAAAATAAGTCTTGTTTCAGTCATTCTGAAAAATTAAATTTAAAACTTGCCTCCCTCCCCCATAAAAAATAAAATAATGTTTCATGTGACTTTTTGCACGTTGCATTTTCCTCACACATTTTGTTGGGGACATATAATAGTATTTTGACAAGAAGACACCCAATGGTTTTCTTTTAGGTAGATATGTGTGAGGAACAATGTCCTTAAAACACTGGTACCCTTCTGACAAAAAAGAAGAGGGAAAAAAATGTGAAAGAAAGGTTTTAATAGGGAAATGAAAAAAAAAAACTGAGAAGAATTAAAAGAAAAGGATACTATAAGGAAAAAAAACGAGAGAAAAGAACGAATGATAGAAAATAAGGAAAATGTGGAAGACTAAGTTTGACTACAGCCATGTGGGATTCCTTAATCATTTATTCAAACCATTTAAGTAAAATGCATCGATCAGTGGTTGTTAATAGTTTGGGAAATAAAGCCCGTGCTCTATGGAAATTGGCCTGGCAGAGTATACAATCTACACATTTTTCCCTTTCCGCCAAGTCTATTCTACCCAAGAGCACAGCAGTCAATTCTTTATTTGGCAACTAAATCCTTCCCAAGTTTCATGAATATTAATTTAGTTGCAAACTAGACATAAAAGACTGTCAGTGCTGCACAAAGAATTATGTAATGTAACCTTACAAAAGCCATGTACTCTCTATTCATTCATTCCACCCACGCTGACTCCACCAGAAGGCAAGCAATGGCTAGTTACCAACTAGCTGAGCTACATAGTTGGCAACTAGGGGATTTTAGTTGCCTACTAGGGTCTAGTTGGCAACTAGCTTAGTAGGGTTTTATGAATATGGGCCCTGGTTACCAATGATGAAATTAACCTGTCATGCATAATAGCATCACTACAAATATGATCTTTGCATACACCAGTTCTTAATACATGTATGTCTGGCAAGCCTCTGGCAGGTCATCAAAAAGCAACTTTTGTTTTATACAAAGTATGCTTAAAATCTTACACATTGAGTGAACAGCTCTGTTAACATTTTTAATAATTTTATGCATCCTTCTTGAAAAAAAGATGCTCTTAACTTATCAAAAGCTTACCAGAGGATTACCAGACATAGCAACAATTAATGTATGCAAAGTGGATTCCATCTATAGAGATGCCATTATGCATAGCAGATGACTTACGTAGTTAGTGACCAGGGGGTTCTAAAGCAAAACGTGCATAACTTGAAATACCGCTTAGTAAACAGGACTACTGCTTGTATATCTTTGGTGTGAATACCCACTTAATCTCCTAAATCATCTCTAGGGGTGTGTGGAAAGTCCCATACATCAACAATGTCTGCACTGATGAAAGGAGAACTTCTAAAGACACATTAGTTTATGTTTGAGGTCGAGAACCTAAACCTAGCTCTTCATTTTTAAAAAATTTACATGTAGTTCATAATGTAACCGAACGATCCCTTTTTACTTTGCTTGTTCCTCTGTTATGTGCCTACCCACCTCACCTTTTATATTTTATTTCCAGGGGTGTGTGGAACGTCCCATACATCAACAACATCTACCTGATGAAAGGAGAACTTCTAAAGACAGATAAGCCTACGTTTGAGGTCGAGAACCTAAACCTACATTGTAGCTCTTAGTTTTGATTTACATGTAGTTCATAATGTAACCAACTTACCACTTTCTACTTTGCTTGTACCTCTTTTACGTGCCTACCCACTTCACCTTTTATCTTTTATTTTCAGAGGAGTGTGGAACGTCCCATACATCAACAATGTTTACCTGATGAAAGGAGAGCTCTTGAAGACTCATAAGCTTACGTTTGAGGTTGAGGACCAAGACACAGATATGGCGATCTGTTCTGATTTAAGGAGCAAGGTAGGTGATGGTTATGCTCCCTCTGGATGTAAAGCTTTGTCACAAAAATGTAATCAATTTGGAGAATGCAGGTACATGTACCAAAATGTTAGAGGAAGGTAGGGTAGTCCTGGGTCTTGTCAAATAAAGTGTGGATTTATCTGAATCTGGTGTCAATCTTCAAGCAATCGCAACCTTACAGTCACAAGTTATGACGTGATCAGTATAATTGTAGCCATCTAATCCTCAAAGGAAAAACAAGCAGAAATTATGTATTTCTTGTTTGTACTCCTTCTGGGTCAGGTTGATGAATTCTTGTATTATTTATTATTGTAAACAGAAATTATGTGATTGCTTTGGGCTATATTAAATAAAAATCATTAAATAAATTGATTTACTCTGTAAATCACATCTTAAATTATGATTTCAATTAGTGATATAATCAGGATTGATTTTAATTGCCAACCCTTTTGTGAATATGTCTTCTTACCTCTGTCGAAAAAAGTCTATTGTGAAATAAATATTTTTTGTTTCTGTATTCTTTACAGGGTATTTTCATTTACATGGTAAACATGGCCGGCAGTTATGGTCATCTCGTTACCTTGGATAATTATGAGACAACTCATCTACATAATGATATGTGGGAGTTATGGAATAACAAAGAGGTAAACTTTATTTAATCTTAGAGACTATAAATTCATATATTTATAAAAGTAATTTTTAAATCTCTTTTCTAGCAATTCTAGGCAGGAAGAAGAACCACACATATATAGAGAGTAGTTAGAATGTGTGGAGAATGTTGAAAATGCATGTTGTTGTGTTGTTGTTTTTAGGGGGGGGGGTGGGTTGGGGGAGGGATATTATATGTTGGCAAAAAAAGAAGAAAAAAAATTAAGATATACATGAGGGATATCATGGACTTAGCTTTTGTAAATTTGTATATTGCATATTTTCATGGAATTTGCAAGTCATTGGTTTAATCCTTAGGTTTTCACCAATCAATTATCTTCCTCTTATTGTATGGTGATGAATATAATTGTGATTTTTAGTCTCTTGCCCATAGAGAATCATTCCCTAACAAGCCATGCTGTCATGACTCCCAAAGTTTGTTTGGTTTTTGGTTTGTAGTGCATACGTGTATATTTCAGTTGTTGCTTTTTAATGGAAATACATAAAATGAAATATATATGGATGCATATTTGAGACGTGATCATATTTTTACCTCTCCTTTCTTGTTGTCAGTTACATGTAGGTCCAATTTTTTTTTCAGAATTTCTTTTTTTTTCAGAAAATTATTATATTTTATAATATTATATATTGTGTAGTTTGATTGTCTTCTTATTATTATTGTAACAGGATTGGGAAGAAAAGTATTTATCACCTGAATATTTTAAAGTCCGGGAGATGGATAGAAGTAACATCACTATGGTAGGTAGCTGATTACTATCCTTCTCATTACAGAACAGTGAATTTCCTTGATATTCGCATGTTGAACTTTGAATGAATATGATATTTTTATTATTATTATATAAAGTATTTAGCATCACCTTTGCCTGGGAGGGGGAAAGGGAACTGAATTATTGTAACCCTCTAGTCTCCCCTTGCGGTATAATTGATTGGGATGAACAGGTGTACCACTACACCAGGGTTTCCCCCTACTCCTTTGTGAAGAGTGCAGTGGGTTCTCAACGTTGAAAGGTGGTGACTCTCCTCCATAAGGGTCCTCTGTTAAAACACAACGAAGGCTTTAGTCATCTGCCTAGGCTGGGTTCAAACCCACAATCTTTGAATCAATGGGCAGACGCTCTGTGGACTGTGCCAATGCTTCTGCCATAACATACATTGATAAAACACAGCAGTCCTGGGTAATATATGTATATTGACAGCACTATGTTGAAAACACTTTATCATAGAAATTTGAGTAAGTGTTATATGGCATCACTCATTTTAAGCAATGGTACATGTAGCATGGTTCTTTTTCACCACATAATCAAGCTACGCATATTTTCTTGTCGGATGAAAAAGCTATGTGTTGCAGGGCTCCATACTCACTTTTATTTCTGGGGGTTTGGGCTGCCTTTTGGGTGTCCCGGACCCAGGTTAGTGTCGAGCCCTGTGTTGCAAGAAATGTAAGGTCGTGCGGCACCTGCTGCGGCGGCAATTGCTCTGTGGTAAATATCCTACACTGATCGAATTCCGAACTTCAACTCTGGACCTAACATGCTACCTAACCCTAACCCTAACCCTAACCCTAAACCTAGCCTAATACCCAATTATAACATTTTCCCGAACCCCATGGCCCGTATTCTCGAAAGCCGCCTAACTTTATAAGCCAGGCTTAAACCCCTCCTAAGTGCACAGATTTAGGCCACTGAATTATGGAGCGCCAAATGTCAGTTTCTTAATCCTACAAATGTATATACACCTCACATCAGTTCTGTAACTAAATGCAAAATTATACAAATATTTGTATTTATAAAATTGATTTCTAATGTTCATTGGCACATCCAAAAATATACTTTTTCTTTTATTTTGTAACATAGATATAGTGATTTATGGAGAACTTTGGGGTTGACAAATGGCCTTCCATGAATCACCGGCCTATTAAAGATAAGTCAGGTTTAACTTAGGCTGCTTTCAAGAATATGGGCCAATATCTTTTACAAAATAAAGCCCAGAGCAATTGTCCCTGGAGAATATGTCAGAGCGCCACCTCAACACGCAGATCTCTCTCTCTCTCTCTCTCTCCATCAACAGAATATTTGAATCTCTCATGTTGTTAACCCTTTCAAGACAATTGACCACACTTTGTGGTTTGGCTCAATAACATTTGATTCAGAGCTCTAAAAAATATACCAGATGCATGAGTAGAAAGAGCAAAAATTTCTGCACATCCTATGTCCACTTTTGTTGCATGACCAAATTGCGTTTGATGCCAGGAATTTTAAAAACAAGAATAAGCTTTAAAATCCTTAAATTGGCAACACATTGAGAGGTTCAAAATCATTGTTATTTGTCAAAATTGGCAATTTTTTCAACTTTTCGATAATGGTTTTAAGAATGTATGTTGTTTTCAAAGGCATTACATTTTATTAGACCCATGTAGCACTACGAGAAAAATATTGTTGTTGCCAATTTGAAGAACAAAATGTGATCAATTTAGCCCTTGAATAATCCCTGTCCTGAAAGGGTTAATGTGTTACTTTGTTTTATTCTTCATATCCAGCCATGCACTGATGTCTACACTTTCCCACTCATGTCAAGAACGTGGGCCAAACAGCTGATAGAAGAAATGGAAAACTTTGGGAAATGGTCAGGGGGTTCTAATGAGGTAGATACATGTAATACTCACATTTTTAAGATTGAATTTAAAATTTGTCATTTAACCCTTTCGAGACAATTGACCACATTGTGTGGTTTGGCCCAATAACTTTTGATTTAGAGCCTTAAAAAATATACCAGATGCATGAGTAGAAAGAGCAAAAAAATCTGCACATACTGTGTCCATTTTTGTTGCATGATCATATTGTGTTTGATGCCAGGAATTTTAAAATGGAGAATAAGATTGAACATCCTTAAATTGGCAACACATTGAGAGATTCAAAATCATTGTTTTTTGTCCAAATTGGCAACTTTTTCAACTTTTCGACAAAGTTCCTAACCATGTATATTATTTTCAAGACATTGCATCTTATTAGAACCACGTAGCACTAAAAGAAAAATATTATTGTTGCCAATTTGCAGAACAAAATGTGATCAATTGAGCTCTTAAATAATTCCTGTCCTGAAAGGGTTAAAATGATGGAAGATGTTTGTTTGAATACAAACTTGGGATCTTGTCATGCAATTGTAGTGTGCAAGATACTATCTATAAAGAGTTAAGATATAAGGAATAGGAATAGTTGTGCATTTCAAGGTTTTGGAATCACCAAAGAGATAAAATTTGGCTCAATTTTTGCTACACAGTTTAAAAGCACTGCACACAGATATTGGTGTATGGGACTACAAAACATGTGGCAAAATTTGCTCCAAAGTTTCATGCTAGTTCTAGTTAAATTTGGCATAGGAGAGCATTTCAAGAGAAATCATTTTCCTGCTGCGTTGCTATTTTATAGTATTATTCTATATAGGGATTACATCAAATAAGAAAGCTCAGTGATGATTTTTTTTCAACATTACCGGAACTACATATAAACCTTCTATTGGACCAAGTGATTAGCATTATAGCAGCCATTCCACAGTGACTTGTGTGACATTTGAAGAAAATTTCTACTTTAAATCATCAGGCAAATCTAAATATGGTGCATATGTCTCGTTAATTACCACTGATTTCATTTTTTACTCGTTTTTTTTTTTTTTTTTTTTTTTTTAAACCCCAGGATCAGAGATTAGCTGGTGGATATGAAAACGTGCCTACGCGTGACATCCACATGAATCAGATCGGTTTTGAGCAGCATTGGTTGTATTTCCTCAGGGAATATGTTGTACCAATCTGCGAAAATGTTTATCCAGGCTATTATTCAAAGGTAAGACATTTTCTCTTTGAGTTGACAAACAAATGCAGTGCTAATTTTGTATGATCCACCTCTATTTTGGGTCTCACTTGGTTTTTAACTGTACATGGGTCCTCAATTATATTTGCTAGAATTTCTTGGGAGGGTCTTTTTTTCACAGATGAGACCTGTCACAAATTTGAATTCCATTTTCACTAGTAGCACTTGTTATTGGATGAATGCCTAAATGACATCCAATTCCTCCTTTAGAACCCACTATTTATTTGTTTATTGTGGTTGCATTTAGTAGTAGCGAAATGTCTAAAGTTGAGTTCTGGGCCCAGTTGCATAAAACTTACCATTAATGGTAACTCTGCTATCAATGGTAACTACCATGGTAACATCACTCAACAGCCAATCAAAATCAAGGTTTCCATGGGAGTTACCATTGATGGCAAAGTTACCGTTAATGGCAAGTTAAGCATGACGGGGCCCTGGTCATGCAATTACATTGTGAAAGAAAGTGTCTCAAAGCAATTAGGAAAGGGTGATCATGACTACATGAGAACTGATGTATACTGTAAGGTTTTGGAATCATCAATATTATAAGATACTGACCCAATCTGACTGAAAAGCACATGCCCTGCACACAAAAATGAGTATATGGGACTGCACACACACATGGCTTGAATGTTTGGCCTGAACATTTCTGCTTTTTTCTCATCATATTTGGAATATGAGGGCATTTGAAGAGCAATCCTTTTCAGGGGACATTTCTACTGTGATCTTGTTCCAAACTGACATAGAAAGAATGAGAAAGCTCACAAATTATTTTTCACCTTTCCCAGAACTCAATCTTTTCTTTAATAAGAATTTGAATGAGTATGTACGTGAAGGAGGTGGCATATTAGAAGGGTAGTCACATTTATCTAATTTTTTTCATTTTGGTCTCTTCTAATCCTAACAGGCATATGCAATAATGAATTTTGTGGTACGATACAAGCCGGAGGAGCAGCCTTCGTTACGACCTCACCACGATTCGTCTACATACACCATTAATGTAGCGCTCAATGAACGTGGAGTAGACTTTGAGGTAAGCCCTTTCATTTCTCCAGCACATTGCAGGGGCCTGTGTCACATAACTGTTTTAAAGGTTTCGAAAGTCCACCCTGGTATTAAGTTGATTTGAATGAATGAAGGTAAATGAGAGAAATAGATTAGTGAAAATTTGAGCAAAATACGATAAGAAAATAGAAAGTTATGAATTTTAAAAGTTGTAATCAATCAAACATAAATTGGCAACTCCGTGATGTATCTTGCGAGCTCCTCTCCCATTCGCTCACCACAGAAAATTTCCTAAGTTTTCATTTTCTTAGTTTTTGATGAAGGAATAAATTTGTTTCATACAGGTTTTGTGTAAAAATCTATGAGTAATGGTTCAATCTAAAGTGCATGTATGATTGAATATTTTCTTAAGAGAAAATGAAAATTAATGATTTTTGGGGTACAGGGCGAATGGGAGAGGAGCTCGCAAGATACGTCACAGAGTTGCCAATTTGTGTTTGATTGATTACAACTTTAAAAACACATCATTTTCTTATTTCTTATCATATTTTGCTCAAACTTTTACAGATCTGTTTCTTTAATTTTTCTGCTCCTTAACCAACTTGATATCAGGGTGGACTTTCCCTTTTAAGTCTTTTTAAGTTTGTGGACATCCCATTAAAATGCATGTAGATTTTTAGATGATATGTTGACAAAGTTAGACCTATGACAATTTTCTTCTTTGTTTTTTTGCTTTGTTTTTCATAAAGCTTCTAGTCAACTTTGCCTGTTTTGCCATACTACTTCATGATCGTCATGATTGTTATTTTCTATTTCATGGGCAAAGTGACATTTAATTTTGTACAGTAAGTGACTTTCGCATCTCATATACAGTGTTCATACAATGTATATGAAAAAAGGATCTGATCAGTGTGTTGTCTTGACGTATATGGACATGTAGCTTTAATCAGGTTATTTTGCATGAACCAGTTCCATCAAGAATTATTACATCGCTTGATGCACAACTGTGGCTACCTTAAAATACTATTTGTTGCCCTCTGTGGGCAGATACCTGACATGTATACTGTAAACTGACAACCAGAATGGAGGATCAAGTTTTGAAAGTTTTCATCTAGACATCTTCATATCTCTCTGTCAGAGTCAAGTTCTTCTGCTGTCTATAGACTGGAAGCTGAAAACAAATCTAGAGGATTTTTTATTTCAAAATCTTTGTGGTACTTTTTTTTTTACCCACTATCAACTCCCTTTCCTCCCTCCTTCTCTGTCTATCTAGATCACTCTCTCCATCTGAATGCTCTTCTTTCTCATGTTCCACTTCCACTGCTATATAGATGTAATGTTGACATGATATGATATGTGAGGAATCAAAATAAGAAGGCTCAGACATTCTTACTATTCTGAATAAACGGTAGCATTCAAAGCCCTTTATTGAAACAAAATTGAAAGAAAACGGTGCGAATTGATAGAATTGAAAGGGGAAATAAAGAATGGTGGAGAAGATGCGCCCAAAATTTAATCGTTTAAGACCAGAGATTGATGATGCTTGGTCAAGTCGCTTGAATTTGTCCCACTAATGTATGAAGGGACACTGGGGAATGAAGTGTGACATGGCATGAACTCTGAGGGCATAAAACTCTGACTAGACATGATACAAATTACCAATATTGACTGCTTTGAGGGCCACCATTAGATATGTAGCCTGAGGTGGTCTCAGGAGTGGACTTTGCCCAGAGAGCTAGTCGTGGGGCATGGTATCATCTTGTGAGATTAACAAGGGGCTAGATTTTAACTTTGTCCAGAAAAATGAACAGTCATTCTTCATCCCTTGTATGAATCCTAGAATCTCTGGAACAAGAGATTCGTTAGGAATAATGTCATTGGTCAAGTTTGTCCGCCTAATGTATGAATAGATATTGTTGAGTAGAAAGTTAATGAATAACACTATTTAGTTCCTGTATAGCGCATATCACATATTTATCAGTGTCTCTATGCGCTTCCAAAGAGCTTTGGATTAGTACGCCGGCTCAACCTAGCTGCCATAATGAAGGCGCTGAAGCTCCAAGGAATAAATTTCTACCGATGCCCATTTACTGAGAGTGGCAAATGTAGATTGTCTTGCCAAAGGACGCTGATGCCAGGTTGGGATTCAAACCCCGTACCTTGTGATCTACAGTCTGGTGACTTATCCACTAGACCACAACACCTCTACATTGAACTGTCAGTTATTGTTAATTAACTCCCAAGATCATGAAACAATGCCCAAATTTATGGACTAGCTTAAGCTTCAGTAGGATATCATACTATTTCTCTTTGGTGCTCTTTGTTTCCTCTCCTCTCTCTCCTCTCTCTCTCTCTTTGCCCTCCCTTTCCTCCTTTCCCCCTCTCTGATGAAGCCCTCAGAATTATTTGTAGCAACATTTTGTGAAAAATATGAGAAGGTAAACTAATTTACGCTATAGACATAGAGTTTAGGGGAAACTCAAAGATATGAGAGAGAAAGATTGAATGAAAAAGAGTGTTTAAAAGTGAAATAAAGGCGAAGTGACAGACAAGATGAGCCCCAAATTAAATTTGTTTGGTAGAAGAGATTCATGACGATGGGTCGCGTCGCTCAAGTTTGTCCCTTTAATGTATGAGCGGACTATGGGGAATAAAGTGTGACATGTCATGAACCGTTAGCACATGAAACGATGACTAACATTATGCAATGAGCTACAGGAGGATATTGGTATGGACAAGCCGCATCCTCGAGAAAATCTGTGCCGACCCCAGTCCAGGTTTGGGCTATTGTTGGAGCCGAGATTAGGTGAAATTGGTTGTGGCGTTGAGTGCGAACACTCGGGAGCAAGGGATGCGCTGTGTTTGATCCGCTGGTATTAACCGGGCTTTGCCGAGGTGCAGATGGAAGGGAAGTTAAACAATCAAATATCAATCTACCATGTCCTGTTTGTGAGACCCTTTGGTAAAGTACGTTCTTGATGTTTGATATGTTGAAATACGATGCACCTTTTAGGTATTCAACTCATCCTGTTTGCTTTAAAAAAAAAACCCTCCATTTCTTTGTGTCTTTATTTGTATCTTCCTGGTTTGCTTTGTGTGTATGTCTCTATGTCTATCTAATTTTGTACTTCTCTGCCTCTCTATGTCTGTGTCTTTATGTTTGTCCACCTTTATATGTTCTTTTGTCTCTTTCTTTGTACCTGTCTGTGTCTTTCTTTATCTTTGTTTCTGTCTCTGACTCTGTCTGTCTGTCTCTCTCTATCTTTCTGTATTATAATTCTGCTTCCCTATGTATCACTCATGTTCTCTCCCAGTGTTATCACCATTTTTCCTCATTCAAGTTGTACTGCTGTGCTGTCTCCCTTTTTCTCTCTACCCCTCTCCCCTCTCTCTCTCTCTCTCTCTCCTCTGACCTCTCTCTCATCCTCTCTTTGTCACTCTCCTCTCTTTCTCTCTCTCTCCCAGTGCCCATCTGTGCTTGTCTGTCCTGCTCCCGCTCTCCTTTTGTCCGTCTGTTTCTCTCTCTCTCTGTTATTTCTCATGTATCACTTACATGTGCTTCCTCCACGCCTCTGTCAATACCTTTTTCAATAACTTTCATCCATGCAACCTGTACCTCCCTCTCTCTCAATCTCTCTCTGTATCTTCTTATCTTCCACTCCTCTCCTGTTACCCCTCTCTCATCCTCTCTTTGTCACTCTCTCTCATCCTCTCTTTCTCTCTCTTCCAGTGCCCGTCTGTGCTTGTCTGTCCCTTTTCTATCTTTGTAACGTGTCTCTCTATCGATTTGATTGTCTTTGTCTTTCTCGCTCCTTTTGTCCGTCTCTTTCTCTCTCTCTCTGTTATTTCTCATGTATCACTTACTTCCTCCATGCCTCTGTCAATACCTTTTTCAATAACTTTCATCCATGCAACCTATACCTCCCTCTCTCTCAATCTCTCTCTGTATCTTCATTTCTTCCACTCTTCTCCTGTTACCCCTCTCTCATCCATGCCACCCATACCTCCCCTCTCTCCCTCTTTTGGTCTGTCTGTCTGGGTTTTTTTTTTCTTTCTCTCTCTCTCTCTCTCTGTATCATTAACTTCCTCCACTCCTCTCCTGTTACACTTCTCTTATCTACATGTATGCATCCCATACCTCTCTCTCTCTCTGCCTGTCAGTCCGTGTTTTGCATATCCTGTTGGTATTTACATGCTATTTTGTTTCCATCTGTTTGTCTTCCTCTCTGTTTCTCTCTCTTTTTGTCCATCTGTTTCTCTATCACTCTCTCTCTCTCTCTGTCCATTTTCTTCTGTCTCTTTCTCTCACTCTCTGTTATTTCTCATGTATCACTCACTTCCTCAACTCCTCTCCTGTTACCCCTCTCTCATCCACACCACCCATACCTTCCTCTCACCCTCTTTCTCTCTCTCTCTTCCTCAGTGACTCACCCCACCCATCCATCATCACCCTCAGGTAAACCTTCCGGTAACGCTGACCAATCCAGTCCACCCTTCCCTTCCAATCTCCCCAGTGCTCCCCGCTATCCCACCACGGTTCGTTGGCTTGCACCAATTCATATGTCCACAATCTCCCCCTTCCTTCTTGCTGCAGTCAAAAAAGCACAAGAAAATTGGTGTCTATTTTCATCTTCTCCCTGCTCCCCCATGCCCCCTTGCACATTATGTGTGATGTCATTTTGCTGTTAATATCCGACACCTTGACGTAAGGGAAGATGGAGAGGGATAAGGATCATCTTGGGGCGATCGAGTATCAGATTAGGGTTCGTCTGATTATACACTGTCACTCTCTGTGTCTCATTTGGCCTCTGTATTTCTTGTGGTATAGTGGTCTTGCTGTTACATGTTTGTCTACAATATAGGAGGTCAGGGGTTCATATCCTGCCCCAGTAGGCCTACTTATGCAATGAGACAAGGCGTTTTTTGTCTGCAGTTGTCTCTTCAGACACAGGTGTAGCAACCAGGTAAATGTACCTGTTTTGTAGGTGGCTGATTTTCCTGTGATGCACCATGTCCTGATAATGCCTGGTACAGCACGTTAAGGGACAGATGCAATTTGTGCATGATAAGCCATTGTATTTTATTTTGTGTGTTGCACAGAGGCAACTTCTGTGTTCCTTTCTTTCCTTTTCTGACATCACATTTCTTTTTTACAAGTATACTTCCATTCTCTATTTTCCTCCCCCCCCCCCCCTTCCTTTCTCGTGATGAAAAAATGCATTTCTCATCATTCTAAACATTTTTTTAAGCTTCTCAAAATTGTCTATCCCCCTCCCTCCACTCTCCATACCTCTTGCGCTTTATACCTTTCTCCATATCTACATTTATGTTTTATCTCTCTCTCCCTCTCTCTCCCTTTACCCCTCTCCCTCAGCATGTACATATGCATTCCATTTGTCTGTCTGCAGTTCAACTTCCCAGATTTTATCTCTCTCTTTCCCCTCTCCTCTCCTGTTCTCTCCTCTTTATCTCATTCTCTCTTTCCCTCACTCCCTTTCTCTCATCTTTTGCTGTTCCTCCCCTTACATTCAACTCTATCTGTCTCTGTCAGTCTCTCTCTGTCTCTCTTTCTCTTGATCTTTCTCTCACCCTGTCTTACATGTATATGTATGCATCTCTCTTGATTTTTCCTTATTTTTCCTCCCTGCCCGCCTTCTCTCTCCGCCCGACCCTCCCTCTCCACCTGCCTGCCTCTCCTGGGTCCCCCCTCGCTGACCGATCCATCTCACGGATCACCTAGCGCTCTGTCAAAGTCCATTTATTTCTCTCTAGTCTAAATCACAACATTTAAAATCTAGGCTGAGTCACCCAGGCCCTACGAACTACACACCTGCGCATACTCATCTCTTTTTGGATGGTTCCCAAGGGGTGTGACCTCCCTAGTCTGAACATGTCCATTTTGCTTCCTGTAATGACCATGGACTAACGAGGGTGTGTTTAGACTGGTCTTTTGCTACTGGTGAATGAGTGGTTGGTTTAATTTCGCCACTTTTATTGCATTGATAATATGCATGATATCAAGTAAAACGTGGCAATGTATTATGTACAGTAAATTAAGAACGAATCTTCTTCCTACGGATCAAGCTCATGGATTTGATTAAATAGTGATTTTTTTTTTTTTTTTTTTTTTTTTTTAATGTTCTTGGTGATTATAGACTGTAAAAAACTGTAAAAAAATGATTTCCTTTCAAATCCAGGTTCTTCCATTAACCTTATGAGCATCAAAATGAGGTACAGTAGAAACCCACTATAACAAGGACCTTGGGACCTTGAAGATTACCTTATTATATCAGGAATCTCGTTATATCAGACACAAATTTTTCTAAAATACTTTTGTCATGTTGAACATGTCAAAGATAAGCGCGCCTCTTGTTTTTCTTCGTTATTCATTATCCTTTTTGGCAAATTTCCAAAGGCAAAAAACAGCTTTTACCTTTTTTTCTAACTTTTGTTTACTTTGTTTTTTTAAACAGAAAGACTTTTATTAAATGTAATTGTTTTCTTAGTTACCTTTGCTGTACTGTGCATAAAACCGTGGATGAAGTTTTGTGTTATTTATCCGCAGATAAAAGTGCAATAATACCTTTACGAGTTTGTTGTTCTCGTGACTGAACTTGAGAAGTAGGCATCTGCATTTACCTGTATCTGTTCATTTTCCATTTCACTTCTAAGTCGTAATTGTGAATCACTTGTTTGCCTGTGGTTTCTGACAGACATTTGCTCAAACAAGACGCAGATTAATCGCTTCCCTGCACGTGACTGATAATGAATGCTCTCCTTTCCGCTTTCTCCCTCTTTCCCATTTGTTTTTTTTTCTTCTTCTTTTTTTCAAATCAGAACGTCACATCATTTATGATAATGTGAAAAGGAATTTCTTTGGCTTCAATCTGTAACAAGTGTTTCCAAAAGAGAATTTGGCTGACATTTTGCAGGTGCAAGCTGGGGAGGCCTGACAAGATTGTGACTGCTGGGTACAATTATTGCTCTATTTTAGACAAACCAGTTTTAATCTTTTTTTTGCGTATTGTTCGGAATGAGAAAAGGCCTCAGTAATCTATATTCTTTTGTTTTTGAATTGTATAATACATGGAAGGTACACTAACTATTTGCAGCCCATATTGACACATTATTGCTTACTTTGAAAAAATTTTTATCAGTTAATTTCAGTACATGTGCAGTCCCAGTGCTTTTCGTTGATAATCTAGAACAAGATATTACAGTCTTTCACCTATTGTTTTGGTGCATTCTCAACTCAAGTCAGCTTTAGACTATTACCTTCATTGGAATATAGTTAATGATAACGATAATGAAAGTAATAATGATGTTGCTAGTAATAATATTTCTGACAGTGATGGTAATAATAGTTTAAATTATAATATTATTATCAACATTTGATGATACATGTAGTATCAGAAATATGATGATAATGATAATAAGAAATTTTAACCATAATGATAATAATGACAGTAAATTAACTACGTACATGTACGCCTTGTACTCCTGCTTGATGCTGTTGTTTGTCAATTTGAACACATACAATGCTAATCTGTTTATGAAAAGTGTCAATATACATGTAAAGTGCAGGGAAGGACCTTGAAATTAGCTTTAGAACACTTCATTTATACTCATTAATCTATAGTGACTACCCGTAGGAATATTTCAGATTGGAAAATTTATGTACACATGTACATGTACACATATACACTGACTATAAAACAGGTGTGAATTGAATTGTAATGAGTGAAATAAATCAGTCATCAAGCTTGAAAGCCAACACCTATTCCTAATTAATTCACTCTGTACCCAATTATCAGGAAGACAATCTCAATCCCAGAGGTCCATCTATTCCTCTCAGCTTTATGTTGGGATGTTGTGTCCTTCATTTTAGATTGTAGCAGAATAAATTTGAAACACTGTTAGTAATATATTCATGAAAGCAAACTAACTTAAATCTTGCTTTAAACCCCTACCGTGTCACTAACTTTATGATCATTATCATGAAAATCAATAAAACATATTAAATAATTTAAAAAAACTTTATGATTATTAATGACAGGTAAACTTTCAAGAATTGCATTTTCAGTTTTGATTTGTTGTTTCATTATCAGGTGAGGCCCAAAATATCTTCTTTGGAGCAACTTTACAATGTACTTGTTTCCTTTTAACCCTTTCGAGACAATTGACCACATTTTGTGGTTTGGCTCAATAACTTTTGATTCAGAGCTCTAAAAAATATACCAGATGCATGAATAGAAAGAGCAAAAATTTCTGCACACACTATGTCCATTTTTGTTGCATGACCATATTGCGTTTGATGCCAGGAATTTTAAAAACGAGAATAAGACTTAAAATCCTTAAATTGGCGACATAATGAGATGTCAAAATCATTGTTTTTTTCATCAAAATTGGCAATTTTTTCAAGTTTTCAACAAAATCTGTAACCATGTATATTGTTTTCAAAGACATTACACCTTTATTAGAACCATGTAGCACTAAAATATAAATATTATTATTGCCAATTTGAAGAACAAAATGTGATCTATTTATCCCTTAAATAATTCCTGTCCTGAAAGGGTTAAAGAGAAGGTTGAGTTCTGGGAGAGGTGAAAAATAATTTGTGAGCTTTCTGATTGGAAGAACATTGTAGTAAAAATGTCTACTGAAAAGGATTGCTCTTCAAGTTTCTCATATTGGAAATATGACAAGAAATAGCTGAAGTGTACGGGCCGAACATTCATGCGAGAATTCAATGAGAATTCTTAACATTTTGATATTTTCAAAAACCTCACAGTGTGCACAAATTCTTATGTAGACATGAATGATCAACCTTTCCCAATTGCTTTGAGACAGTTTCTTTCACGATTTAATCGCATGACTAGAAAGCAGCTTTCTCTTTAAGGAAAGAAAATCTAAGTATCCTGAAGCACACCATTGATATTCTTCTGTGGGCTTTGTCACTCACTGCAAGGAAAGGGGTAGTTTAGTCCACTAATTATTTGAGCACTAAGTAGCAACCTCTTTATTTGGTATATTGTAAATTTGTAATAAGAAGAAGAAATGAAATGGATTTAAACAAATGAATTTATAACATGAAATGAAATGGAGAGAAAATGAAATGATAGGATCAAAATGGGTTTGTTTGAGATGACAGGTACATGTATGAGCAGTATCAACACCTGCGTGGTGCATGTAATTGCATGATGTATGTAATCTACCTATGAATGGGCTCAGGTGAGCAGTGGAATCAATGGATCAGTCATCAAGAGGACAGGAATAGATCGGCCAACACCTATCCCCCATAGCTCTTGTCACATTTATTTCACAATCATTCCTTATTTAATTTGAACAAAATTCTATTGCCGTACCAAAGGCTATGTTTGAATGGCCCTAGAGTGGATTTCTTGAAAGTCTTTGCCGTTATGTTGTCAGCATCATCAAAACACCTACAGGTTTAAATGCTTGCCAATAGAACCTGTTCACAAAGTTATTCAAATTTATGGATGTTTCTTTCCTGGAGACCTAGTTACAAGGTATTTCATTAATCTGTTATTAATGAATGAACTACAATACTTGGAATCCAGTTTGCGTACATTAATTGTTGCTATGTCTGACAAGCCTCTGACAAGCTTACAGATTGTCAAGAACAACCTTTGTTTTAAAAGTATGCATAAAATTTGAATATACATGTGCATGTGTATTTGTGAACAGGTCTATTCTCTACTGCTATGAATAATGCATCTCTATGGATGGAATTCATCAGTTGTTGCTATGTCAGGTGAGCCTCTGACAAGTGTTTGAGTCACCAAGAGCAACTTTTGTTCAAGAAGTATGCATGAAATTAGTAAGCAGGTCTGTTCCATAATGTACTTGTACATGTACGGACTATGGACCCGTATGCATTCTTGTATATCTATGAATGGGCTCAGGTGAGCAGTAGAACCAACGCATCATTCATCGGGACGACAGGAATAGACCGGCCAACACCTATCCCCCCTTGCTCTTGTCACATTTATCATAAAGACAATCTGAACTCCCCGTGGTCCCCACCTTCCAAACAGTAGCATCTTGAAGAAAACAGTCGTTTGCCTTGGTAACCTTACACTCTGTGATGAATGGCAAGTCTGGTTGGTTGGTTGGTACATGTACATGTACGTGATCGTGATCTGTTCTGGTGTTCAGGTACATGTATATTGTAAATGAGTTTTAAAAGCTTGTTATGTTTTGTGTAGGCCTCCATGTATATGTTTGAAGTGGGATGGGTTGTATAAATAATAAATAATAATAGTAACAATGGGTTCTTGTACAAGTCTGTCAGACTTGACACTCCTGGTACTCCACAATATTACCCTGGCTTTAGCGTGGCTGCTCTAGCATTTCAAGGAATTAATTCCTTGTACTGGTACACATTTACCTCACCTGGGTCCAGTGTGGCAAATGTAGATTAATGTCTTGCCAAAAGACACTAGTGCTGGGCCAGGGATTTGAACCCCGTACCTTGTGGTTCACAGACCGGGGACTTAACCACTAGACCACAACACCTCTACATAAAGTTCTGTTCTTGGAGATGCTTGTTTGAAAATTTCTGTGGCAAATGCTGACCTTTTGGTTGCCATAACTAATTGTTTTGGTCCACATAGAGTAGGGCCTACTGTTCATCAACAAAAACACTGATAGAATGCTATATATTCATTGATCTCTTTTGATATATGCGTTCTTTATCGATATCGCAAATATATCTCACGCTTTCTCTTCCTGTAGTTACATGTTTTAGCTCTCTGATTTGAATGAAAAAAAAAAACAAACTATTTCAACAAGTTTGATAATAAACTTCATTTTTGCCTTCTACTATTTTTTATTCTCTTTGCCTGTGATATAGGCTTGCCAGTAATGTATTACTTTCTATTACTCCCTAATAGCCTGTACCACCCCTCCCCCCTCTCTCTCTGTCTCTCTGTCTGTCTCTTTCTTTCCCTCTCTCAGTCTGTATCTTTCCATTTAAGTTGATTTGTATATATACATGTATCCCTCTCATTCGTTCATTATTCTCCCATTCTCTCTCTATACCTCTCCCTCTCTCTCTCTCTCCCTCTCCTCATCCTATTGTCCCCAGAGTTCATAGCAAGTTCACTCCTCCCTTCCTCCTAACCCGCGTGACAAGGCTTAAATAATAGAAGCCTGATTCTCAAGCTCAACGCAGTCGGCTTCTATCGAGTAATTACCTCTGGATGAATCCTACCTGCATCACGTTCTACCTCCGTCACACCACCTAACCGACTCCACACCCGATTTCAAACAGTCCAAATCTTGGCCATTAGTGATAATGCAGGTTTTCTGCTAGGTCTGTTGTTGGTCTGGTGTAGCTCTCTTTGGTATGACTGGAGTATTAAGTGTTCCATAATCTATCAATCTCTCTGAATCAGCAACCAGGATATCAGTAAATATAGGTGGACATTGTTTGGTATTGAATTAGTAATATTGTGTGTCAGAGAGATATATTTGTTTTCCAGAATTATGCATTGTGCTTACTAGAGATTTATACCCCAATGGGACCTATTGTTATTGCCTGTTTTGAAACATAATGTATGCATAGATGTGTTGTGGGCTGCAAGACAACGCACATCGTTCAAGGTTTGGTCCCAGTCGTGGCACTTATGTCCTTGGGCAAGACATTAATCAACCTACATTTGCCACTCTCAACCCAGGTGAAGTGAAGGATACATGGGAGATAGAAATTCCCTAATGCATGAGCGCCTTATCATGGTACATGTACATGTAGCTCGACTAAAGCCAGAGTAATGTTATGATACTTTGTATGAAGCCCAGTAGACTTTAGAGTGTACTTGTACAGTATATGTACATTACATTAGGTGTCCTATATAATGCATCTTCTATTTTTGGAGCCTCATTGAGTGGGATAGAACTCTAAAATAGAAATATGAAATGTGCCAAGCTCTACCCAGGTGCCCATACATCACTTTATCCTTTTGATTTCTGAGACCAAAAATACTCTGGCTCAAACCTTTTTTTTTACAAACTTGTGCATGTTACATGTAGATGCCAATTATTACTGGTACAGTGGAACCTCGTTATAAAGAACACTGTTATAACAAACTCTCGTTATAACAAGGTACTTTTGTGGCTCCCACTTCTTTATATTGTATTGTTTTCTAGACCTGATATCACAAGGTTTCGATATAAAGAGGTAACATAATTTCACCAGTCCCAAGGAGTTTGTTATAGTGAGGTTCGACTGTATACAGTACTGGTCTATACATGTAGCTCGACACTTAACAGGCACCATGGACCCTGAAACTCTACCTCAGGACCCTCAAAATTTAGCAAGGAGCGCTCATGCATAGAGATCCTAAAATTTCAAAGGGGGGGGGGGGGGGGCCTGCAAAAAAAGTTAATGTGGGGTCCTGATAGGTTTTCAATGGGTTCCATGCAGTATGTCTTGTAGGACATATAAGTTTTTTTATCCATATACATGTACATGTACATGTATTTCATCCTCAAATGAAAATTTCTTAGTGCGATCATTGACTAATGACTTTTTTTTCTCTTATTACTACCCTTAGTCAATAGTCACATCGGGAGATGTTTCTCATTTTTGGATGAAATAAATGGGAAAAAGACTCGTTGTACAGGATCAATGCAGGAAATGGCCCTAAATCATTTTCTGCACCTTCAGGCCTTTCAACAAAGTCATGCCGCCATAGGAAGAACACCAAGGATGGAAGTGTCAAGAAGAAGGGAGTAACCTTTGGGAATACCCCGAGGCGCAGAAGGGTCACTAATTCATACATGCCTGTTGATCATTTCTGATCAAGAACCAGATTGGGACAATTTACAAGCATGAATCATAATGATGATAAAGAGTTGAATGCCCTCTAAGAAAAGGAGGAAGAACCCTTCTTTTTTAATTTCTTCAAAGGTCTTGAGGATTTGAAGGATTATTCCAGGCTTGGTAATGCTTAGAAGTTTTGTTGCAATTCAGGGGTAGTCCATAGTCTGAATACCCCCCCCCCCCCCAACAACAACATACAGACTTACAAATAAACACCATGTTTAACTTTACATTGTTGCACTTGGGGGGGGGGGGGGAGGGCTGGGTACGTTGTGCCACCTTCGGAGCATCTTTAAAGAATTTATAATCTTTACTTTCTTTTCTTGCCCCCCCCCCATGCCCATTCTGTAAATATACCCCATACAACTCTTTCAAGAACACCTTATATGCAATTATGCATCATCTTTACCATCAATTATCAATAGACTGAGAATTCACAATTCTAGCCTATCTGTTTCCTATTAACACCTAAACAGGAGTGCCGGTGCCATAGAAGTAAATGTCATCTCAATAATAGATTACTCTATGCATATTACATGTACATTCCCCATTTTTCTGTTTCTCTAGTTTTTCATTAACACCTGAAATAGAGTGGTTATGCCCTATATGTCATCTTGATGATGTGTGTATTTCTCACTATCTATTTCTACACTTTTTTGTACACCCTATATAATTTGCATCTACCGTGTACATGACTAATTGGAATACTCAGTACACCTATGGGTATCATCTTTGATGTCAATCATCACTGGACACTAGACAGGGAATCTGTTTCTCTGTTTCTCATTAACACCTTGAATAGAGTGCCGGTGCCCTGCTTAACATCTCAATGAAACATGGATAAGTCAATGTCTATGTCCCCCTTTATTGCTTTGCACACCCTGTACATGCAAGTGAAAATAGCCTTACATTACTCTTTGGTTTGGAATACACATACATTCATAGTCTCAACCCATTGAGCCTATGAGAGTTAAAGAATTCAGTAGTCAGTGGGGTATATATCAGTCCTCACTCTTTCTCAGGTCTCTGTATTTCAAAAAGTGTGGTGGTGAACTGCATGTCATTTCAGTGAAATAGTAGAATTCTCACTGTCTATTCATACATTTCTCTTTTTTTGTACACCCTATACTTGCATTTAGCCTGCATGTATCATCTTTAACATCAATCATCGCTTTCTCTCTCTCTCAGGCCTCTCTGTTTTTTCATTAACACCTCAGATGAAGTGGTATGCCCTATATGTCATCTCAATGGAATACGGATTAATCACTGTCTATTTCTACATTTCCTCCTTCTCCTTTTTTTTTTTTTGAACACCCTATAATAACATTTAACCTACATAACTCTTTGGAATACACCTACATGTATCATCTTCAATGTCAATCAACGCTCTCTCTCGGGTCGCTCTGTTTTTCATTAACACCTCAAATAAAGCGGTGGTGCCCGACATGTCATCTCAGTGAAATATGGATTAATCACTGCCTGTTTTGTTTTTAGCGTCCTTACTTGACTCAGCCCCCGACCTTCGCCAGATCTTTATAAATATCCTGTCTTTTGATTATTATTAGATCATTAGATCTTTCAGGTGATTAGATCTTTTAGGTGATTAAACATGTACTGTGTTCACTTTCCCGAAATACATGTACACTGTATTTATGCCCTGTAATCTCCAGCAACTTGCGTTTTTGTCTAGTTGCGCTGTATGATCAAGGGGATGGGGTAGAATCACAATTCATTTATATGTATAACCTGTAACATGTAGCTCTTGTAAATAAAATGAAACTTCGTAATCATTTAAAAGATTTATCCAATCAGAATTTTTAGACACATCTTGATGAAATTACTTATTTTGTAATTTTACCAGGTAAAATCTTTTTATAGTGCTTTAACTATACTGGTTTCAAGATATCTCAGACGATGCATGTTATGCATGTATATCAAACTCCATCTGTATTCAAGATTCTTCAGAGTTTTTTTCACGCAAGTAATGCCCCAGTCACCAGATTGTCAATAGACCAGACAATTACGTTAGCCCAAACAGCAGAGATTTTGTAGATTATCATTCAGTTAGGAGTCAGTTTGGATTGGGTTTGGCTGCGTGACTGGGGTAAAAATGGGGTAGGAAAGGGATTAGAGCCTTTGATGGATTAGAGCCTTTGATGGCCTGTCAGATGGATAAGTGAAGGCCTATTTACATACCTGTCTTGATATGATAGATAAATCTCTTTAGGCCATTTATATGTAGGGAGAATTAAAAAAGGGATCGTATGGACAAACTGTGGCCTCTCTTTGCAGGTTCTGCAACTTGTAGTTCTGCAGCCCTGGAAGACTTGCAGTTATCTTCTTTCATAAACTCTGTTGCACATGTTTGAAAGTCCAGGGCACCGTAACACAAAGGTTTGGAATCAATTGCAAATTTGAAAGAAAATCTGTGATTGGTCATTAGTCAGCCTTTTAAACAATATGTGCTTGCAATAATGATATTGATTGGCCATTGCCATTTTGCAATTATAGGGCCCTGATGGTAACTTCATTTTCATCTAAAATGGGATTCTGTTGATTTTTTTTTTTGACTCATTAATCAAAAGATGTCTCTCCATTAGCCTGAGCAAACTCAAACTTGAGATATAAGACCATTCAGCGCTTTTCATAGATATGGTCCAAGGGCGAAGTACCTTGTTTCGATTAGCCTGGAGGTAAAAGGATCCCCACTTGGTTGAGGAATTAGCTTGAGCTACAGAGAATGGGCATCCAAGCTTTAGTCCAAGACCTCGTTCTCATTACGAGATTGGAAAGTGGATCACGCTATCGTGGGGCGACCCACGGTGCATACCAGGGAGGTCCACTGGCACGCCGCGGGTTCACACCTGCAGATGGTAGTGTGATCTATCTTGGCACTCTCTTCAAAGTAAAATGCGAAAAATTCAAGCTATATCCCAGCCGCAAAGGTAAAATACCCAGCTACTGGCAGCTGAACTATGAATTAGCCAGAGCTTGTTGTGTTCGAGCTAGTTTCCAGGGATCAGAATAATGACGCTGTTTGGAAAACCTGGGCCAGTAATGATGGGCATACTGGGTTATTCTAGGAACCATCTTGAATTACCTGTCAGAGTAACCTGATTCCTCCCTGTAACAGACATCATACACAACAATAGCACAATCCAGAACAGAGGGATACTCCCACGTCAAGATTGCCAAACCGTGATAACGAGTTTCCCACGAGATTGTTCAAATTGCGTGTATTCCAGTCGCAATTGCAGGTTATCAATCATCGCTTATTTCCAGCGGTGGAAATTGGTCTGCTAATATTAATGTTTTTATGGTTATCAGTGCTGTCTTGTCTGTAACTCGAACTAACGGTTATTTTGGAAGGGTTTCTCTAGTTTCGATTGGGTTTCCAGGGTTGGTTTCCTGGGCCAGGGAGGCTGGGTGTTGTGTCCACATGGCTGTTTGACACCGTTTTTAAGCCATGCAGAGCAGTATCCTACTCTTGAAGGGATGATGAATATTGTGTTCAGATAGGTTTTTCAACACATGCTTCAGACACAATTGCTCTGCGGTCAAAATCGTACACTAACAGATTCTAACTCCAACCCTAATTCTAACACAAACTTAAACCCACAACCCAACACTAAACCTAACCTAATTCCTGATGGCAACATTAACTCATGAAATAAGCTCGGAGGAAATGTTGCTGAAGAAAATGTGAGATCACCGTTTAGTCGACCAGCATTTTGAACATGTAGGTAATGACAAGTACAGAGAGGGTGGTGTGATTTTAAATACCATAGTTGGCCTACTTCTTGTCTTGTATTGAATGCAGAGCTTATGATAAAGGAAAAATATCTTTGCGTGTTCTATTGGTCTTTTGAGAGTGAAAGGAGGATCCTCCTAGAATAATCATAGCATTTGTAAAGAGGATTGTACGTTTTTGGCTTATCGCTGTTCCTAATTGGGAAAATGCTCTTCCAAATTGTCAGAACGTGTGGTATGGTGGAGTGTGAACAGATGAAAGACGAGACAGGGTGATGTCACTTGGTCTGTATAAGGGCCCGTCCAATGTTTTGGGGGTTGCTGTGTGGAGGGGAAGAGGTATACAAAGGAGGATAGGAAACCAATTCTGATCGATGATGCATTGTGCTTCATTTATCTCGTGTTGAGAGATCTCATACCTGGCTGGACAGAAAGAGAGAGGCCTATAGTTTGCTGGATCTGACCTACTGCAGGGCACCTTACTGATTTTGTTGGGTTTTTTTTTTTTTTTTTTTGTAAGGGGTAATTCTAGGGTCTGTAAGACTGTATACATGAGCCCCTTGTTAAAATTTTGAAATTTCGGGGACTTATGTGTCCTGGGTGCCTATAAGTGTTAATCCCTGCTTACTGGCCATTATTTACAAAGATGGAAACTATAGACTATTGCATAAAACACTGATTTAATACATTTGGCCACCGCCAAAAAGGTCAAGATACAGTCTAAATTCAGGCAAAAGCAAATGACCTTTCTATGCCTTTATTTCTTGGGTCATTTGGCCACCCATAGTAAATTCATGGTTCAAACAGCATGTACATGTATAGTCAAGGTTTGAATGCCCCTTGTGCAGTTTGGCCCACGTAGAGATCTATGTCAAGGTCTTTTTAATACATATATGTGACTTTTCCATGGATCAACTCAAGTTTCAAATCATTTTGACCATTGCTAACAGGACAAAAGTACTTGCATTTACTTGACAAGTTTTCCTCATTCAGTTCTGCTCTCCATGATCTTTGGGAGCTCCTGCCTTCCTACCTAAGTAAGACCCCGTTCTCATTACGAGATTAGAGAGTGGATCGCGCTATCGTGGGGCGACCCACTGGCATGCACCTGCAGAGGTTAGTGCGATCTATCTTGGCACTCTCTGCACAGGAGAATGCGAATTGGCACGCTCTAGGTTGCGCTATCTCTTGTGAAGCACACCCTAGAGAGTCTAGCAGTCCGCCGTTTTGGATCGCCGTGGACCTCAGTGGATCACACCAAAACGACTTCGCCGCGTTCTCACCTTGGAGATACCGCGATCTAGCATGCGTTAGAGCATGCTATCTCAGCAATGAGATTGGGGTCTAAGTCATTGTGACCAGCACACAAAGGATAAACCAGTTTGAGAATGGTTGTGTCCAGTAGAACAGTACAGTAACAGCAGGGACATTTCTCACCCATTTTGAATGGGAATGGGGTGTCAGACTTCTAACATTATCTTACAAGTTGGTCAAAAATTTCCCAACAAGCAAAAATTGTTTTCAATACTTTTAGTCCAGTTTTTCTTCTTGAAAAGCAAATGCAGAATGTGTAAATTGAAAGTTTTTCTCCGCTAAGCAAGTTACATCACTGACCTTCTTTCCTTCAATTGTGAGTAGATTGAGGGCAATGTCCAGTAAGGCTGTCGTTAATTAGGATACCCCCAATTGGTCATTATTGCTAATAGCTTCAAATGTTTCCTGGCCATTCAAGAATCATTAGACTCAAATCTCAAACAAAAGCAATGTGAAAGGCCGTTTCCACTGAGCCAGCTCGTTCCTGAATCTTTTTCCTTTTTTGTCTTTTCTTTAAACCTTGAATTACTGTTATCCTGTCTTAGCACTTTACATGGAATGATATTTATGAGGGAAAAATCACACAACTATTTTATTTAGCAGGATAAAATTTGAGTTGAAATGATATTTTGTATTTCAAAGGTTTTGTTTTTCTTACACAACACTCATCCTGTGAAGAATGTTTTATGGTAGAATCATGATCATCATTATTTAGTGAAGCAATTAACTGTGTCACTTACACAAATTACAAAGTTGGAAGACACATGATTGAAAACATTGTTGTGAAGGGACGAACTCATTTTTATTTAGATAAATATGACTGGAGTTTGGTTTGGGTTGGTTGAGCTACTTGTTTATGCTTAGGTCCAGCACTTTCCAAATGGAAGTCTGTACTACAAAGGAAGTATTCTGGTGAGAATCTTCAAGATCTTCAGATATTGTAGTAGTGTGGACCGGCTCTCTTTGTCATTATTCCCACAAGTCTCAGATCTCTGAGTTGTGAGAATTCAGTCACCTTTACAGCATCCCCAGAGAGACCGACTTCCATTAAACAAAGAATTAAAAAGGGTGAGAAACAGGAATTGGGGTTAATTTTAGGGTACTCTAGGGTCCCCCTTTTGCAGATCTATGACTGTGGAATTGAAATTAACCTAGTTCTTTTTGTCATATTAGGAAGTACGGATACTGTTATTGATCCTAATGAGTTTGACATTGTTCGGTTAATTGCTTGACGGTAAAATGACTGCTATTGTCATATTGATGCTGCACAGAATATTGACTCACTCTCAAGAGGTTTCACTTGCCTCCTTCAAAATGAGCAAGTACATTTATGTGACTAGTTTGCACCAGTGGATGCTCTTATTTACATATTTGGGTAGATGGATATTTTTTTATGGATATTTTGTTTTGAATGTAACTTGACTTAAAGGAGAATGAAACCCCGGGGAATATATATTTTGATGAAAAGAGAGGATAGAAGAGAAGCAATTAAAAAAAGTTCCATCAGAATCGGTTAAGAAATGAAAAAGTTATGGAAGTTTAAAAAGTCTCAATTTACTTTCTATGGTGATCCTCAAATTGGCAATGTTGCTTGAAAATGGCCGGTTTAGTAGTACAACTCTCAATATGTTTTGTACATGAAATTTCATATTTTCCCCATTATCTCTCAAGGTGCAGCTTGTCTCCTTCTTAGCTCAAGATATATCATGGGAAAATGTATTTGACACAACATATGTTGAGTTCACAAAAAGACAAGCAGCATTTTTAGAGATAATGAAGAAAATATGAAATTTTGTGTACAAAACATAGTGAGAGTTGTACTACTAAACCTGTCACTTTGAAGCAACATTGCCAATTTGAGGATCGCCATAGAAAGTATATTGAGACTTTTTAAACTTTCATAACTTTTTCATTTCGTAACCGATTTTGATGGAACTTTAAAAAAATTACTTCTCTCTATCCTCTCTATTTATTAAAATGGATATTTGTCCAGGGTTTCATTCTCCTTTAATGTCTTGACAACACAGGTTGCAAGATAAAAAATTCAATTTAAAGATTCCTAAGAATTCAGTATAAAGACTGCAAAGAATTACAATGAATTCAGTTTTCTTCCAGTAGTGGTGAACCTCTCTCTCTCTCTGGGATGACTCTCTCTCAGTCCTACTACTACTACTTCTGCCACTACTACTACTAGACATGGAAGTGACTACTTCAACTTCAACTTCATGTTCTTGTTCCTGTTCCTGTTCCTCCTCCCATTTCTGTTCCTGTTCCTGCTTCTGTTACTTTTTTTGTACCTGCTCCTGCATCTGTTCCTGCTCCTGCTCCTGTTCCTACTACTGCCCCTGCTCCTGCTTCTATTCCTGTTCTTGTTCCTGCTCCTGCTCCTGTTCCTAGTTCTATTCCTGTTCCTGTTCCTGCTCCTTTTTCTACTACTGCCCTTGCTCCTGCTTCTATTCCTGTTCTTGTTCCTGCTCCTGCTCCTGTTCCTACTTCTATTCCTGTTCCTGCTCCTGCTCCTTTACCTACTTCTGCTCCTGCTTCTGCTCCTGCTCCTGTTCCTACTACTGCCCCTGCTCCTGCTTCTATTCCTGTTGCTGCTCCTGTTGCTGCTCCTGTTGCTGCTCCTGTTGCTGCTCCTGTTCCTACTCTTGTTCCTACTAGTACTGCCCCTGCTCCTGCTCCAGCTCCTGTTCCTACTTCTATTCCTGTGCCTACTTCTGCTTTTGCTCCTGCTCCTATTTCTGCTTCTGATCCTACTACTGTTCCTGCTCCTCTTCCTACAACTGCTGCTGCTCCTGTTCCTGCTCCTGTTCCTGCTCCTGTTCTTATTACTGCTGCTGCTCCTGTTCCTGCTCCTGTTCCTACTCCTGTTCCTGCTTCTAATTCTCTCTCTTTCCTGTTGTTTTGCCCTTGATCTCTTTCTATTGCTTGTTAGCTAAATCCCTTTGTATTTTCTTTCTCCCTCCCTCAATGTTTCCCTTTCCTTTTCTCCCACTTTTCTCCAAACTCTTTCTCTTTGTGTTGGTGACATGTCCAACAAGGTTGCATCCCTGTAATCATGTGTTTTATAGGAAAGAACAAAACCAATCTATATTATTAATTTATCTCATTATTAATATAAAAAAAATTGACAAAGATGACAAATATTTTGGTTCAACTTTCAGCAGACATTTGAGCACATTTTGAGACCCTGCTCTTGACATTTCAGAAGAGGAACTAATCACGTACAAGGAATTCTTGTTGAAATGATGTGGTTAACCGCTGTGTTGTTAGCAATAGAAGGCAGCAAATGTTTCACATGATTTTGTATACTTGGTGTGTCATGCATTGCTTCTATATCCCACTCGGTATCAATTACAATTAGAATTGCGTTGTTGATAAAGCTTTCTCTTTCTAATAATGGAGGAAAGTCATTTAACTCAATCCGCACCTTATCTCAAGGTTGGAAATCGAGCAAAATCAGATTTAAGTGTTCACACCAAATACATGTAACTCGATTATTCCCATCAGTTCAAGACATTTAAGTAAGCATCCATGTACACTTTTACATTGATCTGTGAAAATCTTATGATAACAAAGTTAATCTTACCTTGTTTTTTATTTGTTTGTTTGTTTGTTTGTTTGTTTGTTTATAGTGATCATAATTTTCAGTCTGATCTTCTGATGTTCCTTTTCTTCCCATTGATATAGTCCCAAATATAGGAATTGTAGAATAGAAAACAGACTGTTACCCTTTAATGTTTCTCTTCTTATTTGATGTTTTTTTAAAATCTTACACTACTAAAAAATCCAATACATAGGAAAATAACTAGGAGACCTAGGTGTATAACTGAAAATCCTATGGTAATGCAGATTCGTGCCTTATTGAAGGAGTAATTTTATAGAGGGACGCAAGTGCAGTGACAGGGCGTTGAACCTAGAACCTTCTTGTTTCGATACCACCATTCACTGAGCCTTCTGTGACTGCCGTGAAGTCCTCGGTGATGTTTACAGCTGCGTTTTTCAGGATTCTTTTCCTAGGATTATTAATCTTACCAGAATTTTCTTCTTTTTTGAAGTTTTAGGCTAACAACCCTCAATCTGGAGGTAGTGGGAATGGGGCCTTAATGTTTACGTCAACATTGCAGAATCACTCTCTCATGTTTGGTGCTCAGGGCCACAAGGCAGTACTGCCAACAATCCACTTCTTGGCCCCCTTTTATGCCGTCAAAATCAATGCAATCAGAGCAGATCGGAGTGGAATGGTAAAAGATCTCAAGAGACTGTGCTTGGAAGAATGATTGATGCTTGGTGCTAGAGGGACTGTAAAGTGGGCTCTGGATCTGAATCATAATTCTTGCACACACACACACACACACACACACTCTCTCTCTCTCTCTCTCTTTCTCATTGGGACATTCAGAGAATATAATTTCTGCACCTTTGCTGCGGGATATCTTCAAGAACATAGGTCTTTACTCAGGGGTTCGGGGGGGGGGGGGTTCTGGATTTTTTTTGGTTTTTTTTTTGTAAGTCTGTGTGCACGGGACTCCGGTTTAGAATCCAAATATTTGTGGTCTAGAGTTAGAATTTGGGGGTCCATGTGACCAGGCACCTGTTAGTGTCAAGCTCTGATACACTGTAATGGTAATTGTTAACTAGGGCAGTATCACAGGAAGAAACTGTTGAGGGTTGCACAAATTTAACATTGTTATTCAGTCCTTTTGCGGCATAAAACTCAAGGCACATCTGGACCACTTGCAACATATATGAAAATTGCAAGCACATGAAAGTTATTGCTTTACAAGTAGAGCCTGATCAGTTAAGAGTAGGCATTTTGTCCATCCGTGATGTTGAATATTTAAGGATTATAATTTTAGAAGGCAACCATGGCAACCAAATGTTGTCAAATTTGAACTCCTTCAGTGATTCCCTTCACAATAAAGGAGAATGAAACCCTGGGGAAAAAAATCAATTTAAATGAAAAGAGAGGATAGAGAGAAGCAATTTTAAAAAAAGTTCCATCATAATCAGTTACGAAATGAAAAATTATGAAAGTTTGGAAAGTCTCAATTTACTTTCTATGGCGATCCTCAAATTGGCAATGTTGCTTCAAAGTGACAGGTTTAGTTGTACAACTCTCAATATGTTTTGTACACAATATTTCATATTTTCTCCATTATCTCTAAAGATGCTGCTTGTCTTTTTGTGAACTTAACATATATTGTGTCAAATACATTTTCCCATGACATATCTTGAGCTAAGAAGGAGACAAGCTGCACCTTGAGAGATAATGTGGAAAATATAAAATTTTGTATACAAAACATATGGAGAGTTGTACAACTGTCACTTTGAAGCAACATTGCCAATTTGAGGATCGCCATAGAATGTAAATTGAGACTTTTCAAACTTTCATAACTTTCTCATTTCTTAACCGATTTTGATGGAACTTTTTTTAAACATTGCTTCTTCCTATCCTCTCTTTTCATTAATATTGATTTTTCCCCAGGGTTTCATTCTCCAATTTTTATTTTCTACAGGCCTTCAAACTTTCAAGATTTGTCAAATGTCCATCTGTGACTAACTGATCAGGCTCAGTATTCATATCATCTGAAGATTCTTGCACCAACCAGAACTGAGTATTTTTTGAGTTTTTTAGAGTTGTCAAAATGATTTGGTTCCTAGTAGTAGCCTCTGGTGTATGATTGATAAGTGATTGATAGCTCTTTGGGGAAATTTGGGAGGTTGAATCACATGGCAAAGTGATAAAAAATTAGTAGTCTTTTCTTAGGCTATTGTTCTTTGGATGTGTGTCAAACTATTAGCCTGTTCAGACTACAGGAACGTTTTACGTATAAAGAAAGGTCGTATAAAGCATCACGGTATAACGAAAGGAAAGTACAGATTACACCATCGTTTAAAGTGATTTGGTAACTTTGTAGAGGCTTGATAAAATCTGAGCTGCCTGGCCTTACATGCTATCAGTGTATGTAATATGGTGTGAAAATGAAGCCCAGGAAAAAAAAAGCACTTCAAAATCATCATGTGCTTCGCAAAAGTAAACATATATACAAGTGACCGGAAATGCAAGACTCATTTTCCCCCATAGACTCAGTGTTAGACTAAAGCGTATGGCCATACACCTTCGTAAATGAGAGTATTCAGTCATAGATATCTTAATAATAGCATTATATATTTGAAAACGTTTCTATGCCTGGCTATTTATTTATATCCTTCTGAACATCATTATACAAGACAGATATCAAAATTCAACAATTTATTAAATCAAGCCTCCACAAAGTTACCGAATCCCTTTAAAGAAATGGGTTTCGGAAAAGTCAGCTGACACAATATGTGTATCAGGTTACATCAAGGACAGCGATGGAGCATACAATTTTACAACTGACTGGTCACATCAATGCGCACACATAATAAGCTCCACCCAGTTATACGAATCTCGTTCAATACGATTTTCAGACTACAAGGTGATGCTGATTCTTTTTAGAGTTTTTGTTCGAAACCATGCTCAAACATGCGTTTCGCTATATGACTTTTTGTTCTAGGACATTTCTTTATATGATGTTCAGACTATGAACATTTAAAATTGCTTATCGTATAACTATACGATTCTGGTAAAGCCATACAGTGACTTTAGGTAGTCTGAACAGGGGGTTATATTGGGATTTAGAAGGCTCCTCACTACAAGTGTATACATGTAGGTAGGCCTATATTTGGCTTGTACATAAAAAGGAAGAACAATTAAGGCAATTTAGTGAAGGTCGAATTGGGGAACAGATCTATGATTTTGAGGGGGGAAAGGGAAATCTGAATTAATAGATGTTCATAAAACATATAAGAACAATAGCTTGCCCTCAACAAAAGAGGGGTCAACAAACCTTTGAAGTTGGGTCCAAACTGTAAAGATAAATCTGTATTCAGATGTGATACTGTTTTTATGAGTAGTTAATTATGGCCATTCTGGAAAGAAATTCACTGTGAATCGCAAAACTGCACACAAGAGTTGCTGGTTTTACAGTTGATAATACTTCATATTATGTTTGGAACGAAAATGACTGTCGACGTAAGTGTGTTTTTAACTAGATGTGTAATGAAAGATCTCATTCTGGCCTTTAAATAATGGGAGCATAAATGCAACCAATGTCTAACTGGTCACTGATTATGTAGTTCTAAGCGGGCTAATTCCCATCAAAGCTTAGAAAACCAATATGAATGTTGTCTCTCTTGATCCACTCCCTCTGTAGAAAGGCAATGTGAACATTATCTCTCTTCATTTGACTGGTTGATGATGCAAAAGTGGGCTCATTCCCACTAAACATCTAAGAACGTCAATATAAACGTTATCTCTCTTGATCCTGAAAGTTTTTGATGCACACCCTCTGACACATAGAACAGCAAAGGGAACATTATCTCTTTTCATCTAACTGGTCACCGATGCTGTAGAAAGAGGCTTCACGAGGCAGCATTCCCATCAAAGCATAGAACGTCAATATAAACGTTATCTCTCTTGATCCAGAAAGTTTTTGATGCACACCCTCTGACACATAGAACAGCAATGGGAACATTATCTCTTTTCATCTAACTGGTCACCGATGCTGTAGAAAGAGGCTTCATGAGGCAGCATTCCCATCAAAGCATAGAACGTCAATATGAACGTTATCTCTCTTGATCCAGAAGGTTATTGATGTAGAACCATGGCCTGGGAGTCTCTCTGCCGTGACTCATACCATAACAAGCATCTAGACCTAGTACAGACCAGCTCTGATCAGATGTCCAATAGACCATGTGTAGAGGGAGACTTTATAGATGGTGAAGTGCTCCTTCTTATAAGGTCTCAACATTACAGGGCTCTGGTGCACATGGATCTTTAATAATTTTACCCTAGTCCCCAAAAAGTTTCTTAAGTTTTGCAGAGGTCTGTCACATTCAAAAAACTGTCACTCCAGAGCCCCAGAAGCAAAAGTTAGTGTGGAGCCCAGTTGTACTTGGCAGTAAAGACTTTTTTGTGGTTTTAAAGGGACTAGCAATTGGGACCCCATGTGTGTTTGCATCGGACTGAAGGCCATAAAATTAGATCATACGAAGTTGACCGAACTGCCCGAACTGCCGAGGGTTAAGCGACCTTCCCCCGATACCGCATTCATAGACTCTGTACAAGTCTCAGGATCATGATACAAGCCTACGCATGTACAGTACAGCTACTGAACTGATTAAAAAACGGCTGGTCGCTAGACTTGTGAGCAAAAACGGCACTCCCCGCCCCATTCTAACCCCTATAGGCTCTTTGCAGGTTGTCTTATCATAATAAACCATTTGAAGTGTGTATCACGTCATTTTCAGTTATACCCAACGGCTGGAAAGGATTTGCACTTTGGCTGCTGACATTTCTGAGTGACACCTTTGACATAAGGTCAGTGTGTGTGTGTGTGTGTATGTATGTATTACACGCAGTACACATTATGGCACTGCCACTGACCACTGACCAACACACAGCTTGCAATCAACATACACCGGGATGTATGTAGAGCTGGGGGTCAGATAGAGTTCAGCTATTCCTCACCGCTGATTGGTATGTACCGTGGTTGAAGACACGCCCACGGTCACTTCACACAAATTGTCAAGTTTTCCGATGCAAACACACATGTCAGCTCATTTGCTGGTCACTTTAAGCAAGGGCTTATTATGAGCAAAGTTCAATACACATACCCCCCCCCCCCGCCCCGCCCCGAAAAATAAATAAATAAATGAATGAATAATATTAATGTAGTAGAATGAATAAATAAATATAAATGAATACATTTTTAGAAATCACTCTAGACCCCAACATATTTCAAAATGTTTAGGGCCCGTCACACTGGAACTTCTTTAATAAAAAAAAAAGTAATTGTGGAGACTTCTTTAGAGAATAAATAAATTTAGTCATTTAATAATTGAGACATTTGTTGAGGCATGTCAAATGTCAGGCATTGATTAAAAAAAATAATTTTTTTTACAGTCTTTGACTATTTAGGAGTTCTGAATTAAAGAGAAAAGTTGAATTGTCATAGTAATCAAGGATCAAGATAAAAGAGAGATCAAAATCAGACAAGGGTGTAGAAGCATTTTGATGTTTTAGCCTGGTGAAATCTTTCTTGATCGCAGATTTGAGCAGATAGACATCAGTTCAACTCCCAAAGAGATTGCCAGAATATCTCATTTCTTAGCGCCTACACAGATCTGTATGTCTGGGTCTGATGCAAAATGTATCCAGGGGACTTCTATGTGGGTGTCTCCTGTATTAACTGATTTTTCTCTTTCAAAGTTTGTCTCTGATTACTAACCCTACAGATTTGAAAATTTCCATTTAATTTTCTGATAATGCCATCTCCGGTGGCAAGGGAAATGCAACTTTTAATCTTTTTAGTCCGTTTTTAGCTGTGTAATTTAGTTTGATTCATGACTGGTATGGTGTCAACTTGTGTAATGCACACATGTTTGCTGCTGAATTATGGATGCATATTATAAATAATCAAAATACGAATTCCCTGACAAGTAACCTGCAAATGCAGGTGTGTCAGATCTTTCTTTAACAAGAGAGAAAGAGTGAGAGAGAAAGAGAGAGAGAGAGAGAGAGAGATACATGAAGAAGGGGGAGGGTGTTCTGTTCATTTCTAAACAATAAATTGACTATTTATCGTTAAAAGATCTCAATTAGAAAAGCGCACAAGTGAGTCAGAGAACGTGCATTTCTACAGTGAAAGAAAAAGTCTCATTAAAAATGTGACATTTCAAGTCATAACGCATCATTGCCAGTGGGTAAAATGAAATGGCTGTCTCAACACAAACATCTCTGTACACGTTCCATGTCCAATTAAAGGATTAAGCTTAACTAATCTGCTTGATGCAGTAATACATGTGAACTGGCTTGGGATGATTTGAAGAGACTGTTCTAGCTGTGACTGGTGATTAACTGTGTCACTCTTCTAGGTTCGTAAAAATGTCAACTTTGTGGAGAACGATTAACCCATGTGTTCCCACAGCCACAACCATAGAATATCACTTAATCTTTGTGTGCTATAAAAACTAGTAACTCTTGCATTCACGAAATTAATAGTGTATTTATTGACTGGTTTAGAGTCTCTAAAGTTTCTTGGCACAAAAAAGAATTCTCCAGGTTTACTCTTTTTACATATAAATGTACAGTTATAAATTTGTGATGGTCATTGTTTGTCTGACGGGTCACTCTGACCGAAGGAAATCCACCCCTCTACTTTTACTATGCTCATGTTTAGTGAATAGTTTTCTACAGGGGCGGCGCCAGGGTATTTAAATAGGGGGGGGGGGGGCAAAATGACGCGTATAGCAACGTCGCACGTCGAGGGTCTTGAAATAACAAATAGGACTATAACAGTTATGTCATACTTGCATGGCCTAGCCTTCTCTTCTCCTTTTTTCCCCCTTCTTCCTCTTTTTTTTTTTTTTTTTTTTTTTTTTTTTGCTCGCTTGAAAAATGATAGGGGGGCAGCTGCCCCCTGCCCCCCCCCCCCTGTAGCGCCTCCCCTGGTTTTCTATGAAAAGTAGTTTTATTGGTATTTTTGAAGCTAATTTCTTGGAATGCATTTTATCAAGATCTCAATTTTAAGAAAGTGATGTGACCCATTTCTATTGCAAATGAGAAAAACAAAGCAAATAAAAAGTATAAGTTGGGGATCAGTAATGTTTCCTTTGGGTTCAAGAATTTAGGAAGCACCCAAGTTAAACTGGACAATTAACATTTTGAAGTCACAGTCGTCTAGACCTCCTCTGTATAACTAGTATCAAGTTTTATTAATTGAATAGCTAGTCAATGAAGCTGTTGTACTGCATCAAAACATTTCCTGTTCTAACAAGCTTAGTGATAGATGAATTAAAGAATTAATTGAATAGAGGTGAATTGGTGTATTCCCTTAACATGTAGTACCTGTCTAGACGAAGCAGAGAAATTTATTGCCAAGTCATTTTAGAAGCATACATCCCGCCCTGTATCGTGGAATGAATTTTCTCGGAAGAAATGATTGGGACAGAAATTTTCTCGAAATAATTCCTCTCAGCATGCTCAGTGTAGAATGATTTCTTTTGTGACTAGGGAGTTAATTCTCTTCATGCATTTTGTGCAGTGTTGTTCAAATATTGCTTCATGATAAATTTGTTAACATATTTCTGTTAGATATCAACCTGCGGTTTGATTGTGTCTGACAATTACCTGTTAATCCGAGCACAATCTTCATTTTGCTTGTAATTTTATTAAGATAATGAATAGAATCTATCAGGATAGTTTAAATCATCTATGGTTCAGGCACCTTCCACAGATCACAGGCACTGAAATTGTACAGGTGAATACCTTTTAGATGTATCATAGAACAAAATTCTTGTAATGACTAAAATAATTGCATAATGTTAACATATGGGTGTTTTCTTCTTCTTACACGGTGCAGTTGGTTTTCCATGTCAGGATTTTGCAATTGAACGTTCACTTATGAAATTATCTTGAAGAAAATTAGATCTGGAAGTAGTAGAAACAGGCCTTTGAAGTGCCTTGTTGGCCGATCTTAAGAAACAGAGGAAATAATATAATGATGACTATTGTCTACTGGCACTCTCTCGTCCATTCTCTTTCTGAGGAAGTTCAAAATGTTATTGTTCATCCCGAGACGACACTTGTCCTGCTTGATAATTGACATGTCATTGGGCTTTTTAAAGTTATTAACAAGTATAGAAACAGCCCAATATGATACAAAATTGATGGGGTTTCTCTGGGACATTGGTTTTTTTCTTTCCTTAGTATCAATTGAAATCTGATTCTGATAATTTGATTCTCGGTATGTTACTTGTTACAGGTATCTGTATGAAACATCTGGGGCCCGTTGCACAAAACTTGCGTTTAATCGCAACTCTTAAAAATCAAACGCAGGTCCTTAATGCGCACTTCTGATTGGCTAAAAATAGAGTTGCGTTTGATTTTCCTGAGTTGCGTTCAAACGCAAGTTTTGTGCAACGGGGCCCATTAAGTAGTAATTCAGACAATGAATATATAAAAAGAAGGAGGAGGGGGAGGAGGAGGAGGTGGAGGAGGAGGAGGGAGGGGGGAGGGGGAGAAGGAGGCTTTTAAAACGAAGAAGGAAAAAAAAGGAATATAGAAAAATAAGAGAAAAAAGAAAGAACATGAAGTTTGAAGATAAGAGGAAGAATGATAGTTCATGGTTCATGACAAGGCTAATTCAGTTGCTTCCTATCATTTTTAAATGTCCTAGAGTAAGGTGATTTAGGTCAATCTTATATTTCCTCATCTTGAATTTATGTTAATATTCAATGCCCATTGTTGTGGTTATCATGTACATCAAGAAAGTATCAATATGATATTGCAATTTCTATCCCATTCCCTAATTCCAAATTTGATTCAGGGGCCTGTAAGTGTGATACAAATGTTGTTAATTTCCTGGAACAAATCAAAAATTTGGCTTTGAAATTGTGTCCAGACAGAGAGCAGACAAAGAAAGATAAAATCATATTGTTTCAGCAAAATTAGGCTTCACCTGTCATTTGTGACAAGTCACTTTCCTTTAGACAGGTAAACTACCTGTATTCTTTCATGTCGCACTCTCTCTCTCTCTCTCTCTCTCTCTCTCCCCCATTGTACTCTCTCCCCCCCCCCCCCCCCCATTGTACTGTCATCTCTCTCTCTCTCTCTCCCCTCTCTCCTTTCTACTGTGTCATCTCTCTCCCTCTCACCCTCTCACCCTCTCTCCCCCTTTCTACTCTGTCATCTCTCTCTCTCTCTCTCCCTCCCTTCTCCCTTTGTACACTCTTTTTTTATTTTCATCTAGAGCTTCATTATTAGATTTTCTCTCTTACATGTATACATATCAACCTTGTTCTCACTCTCTCTCTCTCTCTTTGTAATTGTGTTTTGTCTTAGAAATGTCAAGAGCAGTGTGTTTTACTTGTAATGTGAATTAACTTTGCAATCAAGAGGAAAGGATTCTTTATTTCTCCTGTTCCTGTCACTGATTTTTGACTGAAGCTCAAATTCTGGTACATATACAAATGGATAGAATCATTACTGAATTATTAAACAAATTTACTCCTCTTCTTTCCTCTTTTTAAATCCAGGGAGGAGGGGCACGCTTCATCCGTTACAACTGCAGCGTGATAGGCTTACCCGTCGGCCACTCCATCATGCACCCCGGTCGTCTAACCCACTACCATGAGGGGCTACCTACCACCAATGGCACAAGATATATCATGGTCTCGTTCATAGACCCCTAAAGACCGTCCCGTCATGTGTAAATTATTTCAAAGGTTGGTTAAATTGCCAATTGGTCCAATGAAAATTTGTCTAATATCCAACTTGTTTTATTCAATTTTGTCTGTACCAGTCAGACTACACTCCAACTGGTCTAATATTGTTTTGTCTTCACCGGATTGTTTCTATATCGTCCTTGTGGTCTGATTATTAGTTTGATTTGGTCTTATTACCAAATGGACTTAATATAATTTATACAGTAGAATCTCATTATATCAAACAACTGGGGACGACAGAAATTACCGGTACCTTGTTATATTTAACCATTGTTATATCAGGGCTGACAAAAACAGTGAGAAAACAAAGAACTGGGACTAGCAAAATTGTCTTACTTATAGAAAGCATTTTTTTCATAACAATGTTCTTTTTAGCAAGGTTCCACTCTACCAAGTTCATTTGGTCTAATATTCAGGTCCTATGACAAAGCCCCTTGCCAGCATTTTATATTAGATTTAGATCAAACTGGGCCCCGTCTTATAAAGAGTTATTTCGAATCGATCGCAACTTGAAATCAATCGCAACTCCTGTCTCTTAAGTACACAGTAGCGATTGATTTCAAGTAGCGAATGATTCGAATCAATTGCAACTCTTTATCAGACAGGGCATATTGATATTAGCACGTGTAATGGATATTATCTCACATAGGTAATAGGACAACATTTTCATTAGATCAGCTAAGAAGTGGACAATTTGAAAATCAGTCTAAATGATCCTAATACAACGTGAAGAGTAGACAAACTGGGTATTGACAAAGTACGATTAGACCAAGTGTTTGTGCAAAGTATTTTTCTTTGAATACAACTAGTAATTGTATTATGAGACATGAAGGTGTGGTTTATAGAAAAGAGAAAATCATGACATAGTAAAATGTAGTATTATACAATGTGCCTGTGCTCCTTGAAATCAATGATAAATCATTGAACTGCTATAGATAAGTAGCAACAAACTTGCAATTATATCAGCAGAGTATACAATATATGTTGCCCGATGGCTTGCCATTTTGTGTTTAACAGAGGTATTGTGGACTTAAAGTGATTTGGTAACTTTGTAGAGGCTTGATAAAATCTGAGCTGCCTGGCCTTACATGCTATCAGTGTATGTAATATGGTTTAAAAATGAAGCCCAGGGGGAAAAATAGGACTTAAAAATCATCATGCGCTTCACAAAAGTAAACATATGCAAGTGACCGGAAATGCCAGACTCATTTTCCCCCATAGACTCAGTGTTAGACTAAAGCGTATGGCCATACGCTTTCGTAAATGGGAGTATTCAGTGATAGATATCTTAATAATAGCATTATATATTTGAAAACCTTTCTATGCCTGGCTATTTATTTATCCTTCTGAACACCATTATACAAGACAGATATCAAAATTCAACGATATACCAATGCTATAATAAAACATATAAATATTTAAAAAAAAAAAAAAAATCAACGATATATTGAATCAAGCCTCCACAAAGTTACCGAATCCCTTTAAGTGGTCGTTTAAGATTGTTTTGCTGAAATTCTACCCCACTATGGATCATTAAAGACATTTTTCAATGAATGCAACATTTTTATATTTTTAATTTATTTTTTTGTAAATAGATTAGAAATACTGCTATAACTAAAAATCATGGAAATAATATCATTGATTGGTAACCATAGAAAAGTAAGGTAAATATCACATTTTGTATTAGTGTGTGTTTGTGGTATTACAAAAAGAGGCCATTTTTGTACACTGAGATTATACAAGTCTCTCATATCTATGCAATTTGATAATATTCATGTATGATATTTTATAAAAAGAAATAGATTGAAAAAATGTGCTAGATGTCTGCTTTTCCATATTCATTTGCTTGATTAGAATTCATTTTATTTTTAGTTAAGGGTACAGTATCAGTGAGGTTTATTGTACAAAAAGTAATTTGACAAGATGGTTTTTCAACAGATTTTTTATACTACCTGGATTTCCACATTTAAAGCTAGAAATATTTCCACATGATCTTCATGTGCTGGCATGAATTTTAAACATCAGATTTGGACTATAACAGGGAAAACAAAAGTTGCTTGTCTAAGTAAAATAGCTTCATTGTTAAACCACCAATATAAATATCTATGTTACAAGCAAGTTACAAGATGATTAAAGGGTAGTAATCACCAAAAAATATTTTGCACTTCCATGTTGTTATATTCAAAATATGGGCTTTAATTATTACTTCTATAAAAAGTTTGTTGCAAGTTTGATTACACTCTCTATAAGCGTAAAAGTGAATCGTGATTAGTCTACTCGACGCACCAAGAAAAAGACTCGAGCAGAACCAAAGTTGGAGTTATCCTTCATATGTACTCCTTAACTATTGACCTATAGATGGAATACCAGATAAAGTTCATTGAGGTTGATTTTATACTTTCTAGCTGTACACAAATTAGTTTTTCAAATGATTGGTACCACTTTGAGAATCAACATGAATAGTAGTATGTATACATGTAGAGCACCACTGCATATGTCACATAATTTTGAGGATTATACCGCTGAAACAACTGGACAAGAGTGTATTTATTTGTAGATATAATGCCAAGTTTTCTGCCACAGTTATATTGCATTGAGTATTGCTCCTAATAGGACATTGGTTAGACTTGCAGTTGCCCCTATACTTGTTGGACATTTTGTTAAAGATTGAATTTTACTGCCAATAATGATAAAGAGCGGGTGTTGTAAGTACTGATATTTCTACTCCAATAGTAACTAGAAATGGAATTGTTATTTAGAGGCTCCCTTTGTCAACTCTAGAAAATATGCAACTCTTTTTTTTTTTTAGCATGTAAACCAATGTCTTGCCTTTTTGTTATTTATTGATTGTGACAGTTTGTTCATTTGATTTGAGTTTTCAACATTATAATGCAACTCATCTGTTTGGGTAGGTGGTCCCGTTTTTAAAGAAATTTAGACTGTAGAAAATGACTGCCATTACTTTCACCAACACCTTTATCTTCATCATCATCATCATCATCATCATCATCATCATCATCATCATCATCATCATCATCATCTTCTCATTGTCATCACTGTCATCATCATCATCATCATCAATACCATCATCTCTTCCCTTTGAAGACTGTTGCAAGACACATGTAGTTTATGACAGAGCTGATTTTTTTTTTCTTCAATTTTTACTACTATTAGTGTGATGAAGTCTGCCCTAAGCATTTATTTATTTTGTCAGTGTTTTTACTTTCTGTTAATCCTATACATCTCTCTTTCTTTTATTGAGTTTTTTACTTATTATTAGTTTTTATTTTACAGTAACTGTTTTGAAATGTTATGTAGTAGATCGCAGGTATAGATGATTAAAAAAAAGGTGTTATGTTTTTTTTCTCATAAGTAAGTCTTAGTTTCGCGGACTAATCTACTCGTCACATCTTTTGATGTACTTTTTGTAAGATGAATACATTTGAATGAAGTACGGCTTTCTATTGCTTTTTTGAACAGCTTTTCTTTTATAACTTTCCAGAGTATATAAGTGATGTAATGTTGTGCATCACAATGCAAATATAAAAGTGCTGGGTCGTTTTTACAAGAATATCATAGTTTTACAGGATAGTCTACTCATAATATCTCAATGTTTTCTCTTTACTTTTAAGTCTTTTTGTTTATTTTTTGAAAGATGAATAAATCGGAACGCAGTACTTCGTAATTATGTTAGTCATGCTCTCTTCATATTTGTTATCAATATAAATTGTGCATGTTGTTCAATGATTGAGTCGGGAGGGAGGTGATGATGAAGTTGTTGGTAATTATGGTGGCATGTAATTGGGGATGATTATGGTAATGGTTATAGTGATGTTGATAGTGATGATGATGATAATTGTGAGGGTGATGATGGTGATGATGACGATGATGCTGGTAATGGTGTTAGTAGTGATGATGATAATGGTGATGATGATGATGATGACAATGATGTTGATAGTGATGATGACGGTGGTGGTGATGATGGTGGTGATGATAATGATGGTAGTGATGATGATGGTGATGATGGTGATGTTGATAGTAGTGATGATGATGGTAGTGATGATGATGATGGCAGTGATGATAATGGATTGTTATTGGTGATGGTGATGGTGATGATGCTGTTATACCGCTGATGATGGTGATGATGATGATGATGATGATAATGGTAGTGTAAATGATAATGACTTCTTATTGGTGATGGCGATGATGTGATGAGTAGTGACATGTAGATGCTTGTTGTGGTGATCGTTAAGGTAACAACAATGATACTTATAGTCATGGTAAAGGAGATGATGATCGTGGTTGCGAGGGGAGGAGGATAGTGGTGATCGTTGCTACATTCATGACACTGGTACGTTGTAAAGCTATAGTGATATTAATTTTTGTTATTGCAATTGGGGTGGTGGTAGTGCATTTGCTAAGGAATATAACTGGCAAGATGCGGAGTGAGTGAAGAAAATCGAAAATTCTTTTTGAGATTCGAGCCCCCACCCCCCCCCCCCCAAAAAAAAAGGTGGTGGTAGTGCATTTGCTAGGGAAAATAACTGGCAAGATGCGAGTGAGTGAAGAAAATCTAAAATTCTTTTTGAGATTCGAGCCCCCCCCCCACCCCTCCCCCCCCCAAAAAAAAAAAAAAAAAAATCAAGAAAATGGTCAGTATTCCAATGCACGTATCTGCAATAATTGCTCACGTTCCTCGCTACGATCATGAAAATGTGCGTATTGCAATTCGTATTGAATCTTTAGAAAAATGCTCTGTCATGCGTTCCTACCTGCCCACTCTAATATGTCATCGGGTCCATGTTGTATTAGTCCTGTATTTGGGATCTTCGGGTGACCCAATTAGGCTTAAATTTCCAGAAATGTCACTTCGCAAGTGACCTAATTTATTCCCTGGCCTAAGTAATATCCAGGTAGTAGGCTTATATTGTCACTTAAAGTTAGATGCTCAATCGAAATGAATTACTCTTGCTCTCATGAAAATTTATCATATGAATAAAGAAGTTAAGACGAAGTTAAACACACTTTAGAATTCGATAAGCGCAGAATCTTTTAGCTACTACACTGGGAGTCGACCTTAATAAATAAGAAATCCATAACGCTTTTATCTTCGACCATGTTGACGTTCAGTGAATCTTTTTCATCATTTGTATGGGTGATATTTCAGTCTTATGAATTCGAAAATGAAGGGAAGGAATAAACCCCCAGGCATGCAATCCTTTGTTTTTGTTTGAAACAATTCGACGAAAGACGACATAGAATATTGTCAGTAAAGAAGCAATGCCGTTTCTTTTCAATACGAATTAGATATTTGCTTATGAATCAAATACTTGTATAATAGTTGTATAAACTAGATTATCGTCATATTAAAGACACAGCGTAAACGTTGATATATGTCCATGTTTAATTAGTCAATGGTAGTCATTCTGAATTCAATTTAAGCCTGACGTCTAGTGAAAATGTGAATAAAAGAATAAACGAACCGATTCGAGCTCAACTCTTGACCAATGGTGCTAGTTCGTTAAATTTATGAAATCGGACAAACAAATATAGAATGGTATATTTAGAATGGTATATTTATTGAAAATCTGTATGGCAAATGATCGATAATAATTTGCGACGTGCCACTTCTCAAAATATGGGGCAAAAAAGCCCGGGAAGGCTTGAAGAGATATTCAAGTCATGCGTTGGGGTCGGTTGGAGGCAAGTTATCCTTTAATTCAAGATCCAGTTTCTTGACACACTTTTCTCTACTTCTTCTTCTCTCGCCTCGGGCTAGACAAACTTCAAACAAGCCACCTTCCACTTGAGACGGTGTGTAGACGCCATCACAACATACATTGTAGTCTGATAGACTACTGTCGAGGCATGGGATTCATTCTTTCTTTTTTTTTGTTGAGTATTTAGTTCCATTGTTTTATTGCTAGATTTGAATTTTCTGTTGTTACCTTTGCCACTTTCAACGCATACGGTTCCACCATTCGAACTATTACATAACATTAAAAAACGGAATTATTTCTTGTAGGCCTATTAATCGCTTGTAGTTCTGTAGGCTACAAAAGAATCATGTTGAACAGTTTTGATTTTTTTTTTTAAAATAGGACCCGATTGGAAATAAGCATAATTATCAGCTTTCGTGGTTTGTCCGAAGGTATATATTATCATTATTTAAAATGTGTCTGTGCTTTGCGATGCAAGTGGAATTCCTGGCCCCACACTTTACGCCACTGATTATTCAAATTTTCTTTTTCCTTATGAGACGTGTCGGAAACATGGTTAATATTTCCCCTCCCATTTCCCCTCCCGCTTCCTCCCCGCAACGGAACTCACTCTTTAATTTTAAGTCTGCAAATTATCGAAAAGGGAATATTGTCAAAATAGGTACTCAGTGTTCACGAAAGTCAAATAACCCGTACTGTATCTAAGGCGGATCCAGGGTGGGGGCAAGTAGGCCTGTGCCCCCCCCCCCCCAGCAAAACCTATAATGCATACACAAAAAATGTTACTTCTAAAATGTGCCCCCAGCAGCACTTTCAGACGCCAAAAGGCACCTGAAGAATTTGACTTTTTGGGGAGGGAGGCATCATGTCAGAGATTTTTTCGAACTTTTGACCCCCCCCCCCCCCCCCCCCCGACAAGAGGATCTTTGATCAACCACTGTTGTACTGTTGTATCTGGGACAATTCCCAAACGCCATGAGACAGGAATGCAGCCAGACTGCCATAGTGAGTGAGGCATGAGTCTTCTTCCATATTTGTAGCCCAAGTACGTACTGCTTGGGGATTTCTGTTTATCAAAATCGAAACAAAAATCTTATACCTCCCCCTCTCTCCCTACCTGTATTATACAGCTACGTATCGCTTTATTACTAAACTGTACGCGTCTTTACATCCGCTGATTTCAGTCCTCTCTTTGTTTCTTCTCATCTTAATCTCATAATTCTACTTTCCAGCTCCTCTTCTTTGTTAAATGGGGACCTAACTCGACAATCCTCGCTTTTAATAGGTTCCCCCACAAGTGTATATACTGTATGCGTTTTTTTACCTCTACTGGAAGATGTTTATTATACTGAGCTGTTATTATGTATTATCCTTTGTATTATGCCATTTTGCTTTCTCATGTACAAATGTAAACCGATCGTGGAAACAAATAAAATAAAATAAAATAAAATAAAATAAAAAACAATTGGTTTTGTTACTTACTATTTTAAAATTGTCATTAAGTATATAGAAAAGGGCGTGAGAATCAAAGGCCAAGGTAGGGACGCATAAGACCCCCCCCCCCCCCGCGAATGGAGTGAGGAAAAGAAAGGGGTGGAGAGAAAGGATGGTAGATGTGGAATGCAACAAATGGGATGACACGGCCACACCCCCCCCCCTCCCCCAATCCGTTTCCCGTTTCTTTCGCATTTCACCCAACCATTAAAACAGCCCCCATTCCGACACCAGTTCCCCTCCAATGGCGGGATGTAATTTGATGCACTTTTAAAAACAATATTACAGTGCTTAATAATTTTCTTTTGACAGGAAACTGAAAGAATTCCAAGTCAGAATATTAGTTGGAGCCATGAGCTATCCAGAATCAAATTTGAGTTTTCAGAGAACTTAATTAATGTTTAATGAAGAATCCCATGATTATGTGGGTGAAGAGTAACAAAATATCCTCTCCGCAAAGTCATTCTCAACTACATTGATCAATCAGTTCATAACTCGAGTTCTTGTTTCGGGGCAAAATACCTGACCACGTGCGAAATCTCGCTCCAAAACCCGCGAAACTTTACACCTCTGGAGGCGGAAAATTGGTCAAATACTTGCATTTCATCTCCCAAATATCTAAGACAAACTTAATCACCGCGCATGAATCATATCCATACCCGCCAACTGGCAGTGAACTAGCCCAGAGCTTTCCGCTTCGTGACATTATCAGCTTTCGTTCTTCTTGCCGTGGACGAATAAATAACGTAATATCCTTTATGCTGGTTACCTAATTAGAAGCCTCGTCACTCTGCTGTGACTTTCGCTGGTGCAACATTTCAGGAAAAGTCGCCGACATGTGAGAAAGATCATTTAAGTATTTTCATAATTATACGAGAACATGGGTGCGGGGAATGATTCATTTTTGCATTAACTGTCATGACTATTGAGTCGAGGGGACACAATAGTGGAGCAAGAGTCAGACAGGTCGATAACATTGGGACCTTATTTTAATGACCTTTTCCCCTCCATTTGTTAACCTTGAAAATCAAATCCTTCGATCAGAAATGATGATGATGATCAATATGCTGTGACTCGTAGTCATTTTGCTGAATATTATGCAAAGTGGGCGAATGGGTGATTGGTTTATCTCCTAAAAAGTGAAACTAAAGTTCGAGAAAAAAATAAAGAGGATAGGGGGGCAAAGCTGGTCAATTAATAACGCACCAAAAGGAGGGCAGTAATGAAGTTAAGATCGGCATAGGCGTAAGCGAGGGTGGGGGGGGGGGTGGGAGTTGGAGGGGCACAACAAATATTCGGGCAACCGTCACGTCATAATATTCTGGCAGCGATGTGATCCCATTGTTTGGCTGCGAGGAAAGAAATGTCATCGGTGATGTTTTAAACTCATGCTTCAAATTACATTAAAATGCTAAGTATAAATCAATGAATACATCATGCACTAAGTGTGGATGTGACGTGATAAAGTGGCTACATTTTTGCTTCCTGGTTTCACCCACTCGCAGATTCATGAGATTAGGAACTTGAAAACAATTTTTTTTTTTCGGGCAAGAGACTTCAGCCCCCTCAAGTAAAATATACTATTGTACCCTTACGTCCATTCCTTTGGAAGACAGAGACCTACATTCATGTAGGTCTACAAGTAACCCAGGGCCGGCGCTACAGGGGGGGGGGGGGGCGGCCGCCCCCTATCCTTTTTCAAGCGAGCAACCAAAAAAAAAGAGGAAGAAGGGGGAAAAAAGGAGAAAGAAAAGGGGAAATGGAGAAGAGAAGGCTAGGCCATGCAATTATGACATAACTGTTATAGTCCTATTTATTATTTCAAGACCCTCGACGTGCGACGTTGCTATACGCGTCATTTTGCCCCCCCCCCCCCCCATCTATATAAATACCCTGGCGCCGCCCCTGAAGTAACCACAATATTGCTAAATGCTGGAGGTCTCGGCTTTATCACGCATGTGTTGCCAATTCACTGAAGATAAGTTCATTCTTGATCTTCATCCCGTCTTACAAATCTCACACTAACCCAGGTCCCTGCTGATAATGATTCGTCACCCTGTTCGCGTGCCACAATAACCCCAATTATTCCAATCTCGTCAGATGCAACCTTTTGACTAAATCATGTATATCGTTATTTTGAATCATGGCCTATTTTAGTTTGATTTCCTTCCTTATCTACACGCTGCCAATGTTCTCTAACAATGTTTCTCTGACATTAATGTTTTTGATTCACAGCCGGCCGGTGCGTGCATCATCAGCCGGCTTCCCGCGCTCTGAAAGTTTAGGAAAATGCAGATCGTCTGATAAAGAGACAGTATTTCTGTGACTGTCAATCTTATTGGCGTGGAGTCTGTCAAAAAGGTGGGAGTAGGATATAAAATTCGCCGATTCAATGAAATAATTTCATAAAAGTGAGCATCAGGAACATTAGGGATGCATGGATGTGACCCCCCCCCCCCCCCCGCCGAACAAGAGTATTTTCGGCAAATTCATACTTTATTGTTATTGGGTTAAGTTTTTTTTTATTTAGGGACAGTGAGCGCTTTTGAATTTTCTGATTTCAAGATTTTGCTCTTGTGAGCAAATCAAAATTCTCATGCGTTTGTCTTTCTTTGCTTATTGGGACATTTTCGGCAAAATTTGGTCAGACAGCCCCCGTCCCATTAAAATGTTCTAGCAATACCTCTTCTGGCCATAGTACAGGGGTTATCATTTTTATATAATAGATGCCTTTGGACACTGCGCAGTGATCTTGACTGACGTACAACCTTTAATGCCTCAGTTACACTGCCAATCGATTCCAAACCGACCGAATCTTGGCCATACAAGGCAATGTAATTGTTTGTTCGGCCTGTTGTTGGTCTGGGGTCGGTCTCCTTGGTGTGACCGAGGTATCCATCGGACAGGCCTGGAATGTAAAATGAAGAGGCTACTGTTAAGAAGGTTTCGCGATTTCTATCAAGGTTACCATCGGGTCAAGCGACAATGTTTAAACATAGCCGATGATTTCATTTAGCTCGATAACCATCTTAACGATCTATTGCCCTGAATGTATTTTATTATGAAAAGATGTGCATGGGGGGATGAACATTAGTCAATAGATGGGAGAAGAAAGTAGGGGCTGTTTAAAAGTCACCCACTCCCCTCCTTTTCATTTTGACTAACTTTCCCAACTGAGTTTAGGCCTCTGGAAACGAGTCAGAATGAAAAAAAAATGGTTTTGTGGCTCTTATGTATGAATACTAGTATACTCAATTGCACAAAAAAAAACATGAATATAAATCAAACTTTGCCTCTTCCGGCGTTAAAAGCTTTTAATGAATCAATATCTTCCAGGCACAAATTTACATCTCCTGGGTAAAGGATGGTTATAGGTGGATTAATGTTTTGTTGCAGCTAAGATTTTCTAATGGACTCTTTGATGAATGTATTTCTCTAGACAAAGACAAATTAATGAATAGGAAATAAAGCCTGTAGAAGAGAAATGGAAGCCTTTTGAAATAAGGAATAACAAACATGACAAAAATGATATAACATACATGATAGCTCCTCCTTATTCTTGAAGTCCTTCGCATGCCTCTCAAAATGACCAATCTTCAAGATTCCTCAACAAAAATCTTGAGGGGGACGACGCTATCAAATCCTGACCTGGGAATGAGTCGAACTTGACGTGATTATACGTCATCATGACGTCATCACTCCTCGACCAGACAAGAGGGAAAGGATAGGCTCTCTTGCGGGTTGCCGAAGTTGTAGCTCGGAAATTTCTTTGAACATGTTTGATGTTGAACAAGGGCTGGCAATGATTACGCCGCTGTCCGAGTGAGATGAACTTAGAATAATGACAACTGCCTTACTAGACAATCCCGATAATAGCAACAGAATTCTAGATTGGTAGTTAGATAAGCAGTTAGATGACAAATTGAAAATAGATATGGGTTGCCTAGATGAAAAGACCTAGTAGATGGGTATACAGGGATGTCATGGAAAATTTAACCCCTCCCCTAACCCCGTTCAATATTTCTATCGGCAACTGTAAGTTTGTAAGATATAATAAAAAGTCTTAAAATTGCCTCCTTTTCTTATCCTTATCTTCTTTTTCCCCTTATTTTTTTTTTAAATTAATGCTTCCTTTTCAAGGTATAAACTTTTCTAATATTTTTAAATTTATTTCACTATCTCCCCCTCTTTCCTTTTATACTTTTGCATAATTCTGTTATCATATCTATTTCGTATATTATTGTGGTCATGTTCTAATCAGTATCATTCCTTTTCTCTTCTTTTTTCCCCCGTCGTAGTCGTAGTTCAGTCCCACGAGGAATGAATGTGTGAATTAATGAACGAACAAATGAACCAAACTCAATTTTACACCTACATCGTATCCCCCTTGCGCTTTCAGTTAATGGGAAAGGATTGGTTTGAATAAAAGCAATATAAACACACATTTTTTTATGTGTTGACTTAAGTTGGTATAATTATACCAAGGAAATGTAACTAAGTTTCATTTCCCTGATTATACCCAGATTCGTATAATAGGCCGGTCTGGAAAGATCTTTAGCAGAGATAGCATAACATTCATTTTGTATTTTTTTTCATTTGAAATAATCTTTCTTTGACATTAATAGTTCTTTACAGTTTTTACTGTATATCTGACGATGAATGAAATGTGGTACAATCTAGGACTGTGATATCATTATCTGATGCATGATAATCCATTCCGCCTACTTATGCCTGGTGTAAGAAAATCAGACATTGAACCAATAATCTTTAATCGAATCTTACAGTGGAAACGTCCCCTTTCTAACACTCACACAGTTGAATGACAGATGAAGATTTCTATCAGAAAGAAAAAGTCTGCTCTCTAATGTACCATAGAATCCCCAAAACAAATCAGGCAATGAGAGATGTAGAGATAAACAAATACCAAATGCCCGTTAGGCTTTCGATTTGAAAATGAGATTATACTAAACAGAGACATTTAAAGTATTACTCATTTTCGCCTTTTAATTCAAGTTTCGTTGGTTTAAATGTAGAAATAAATACAATACAACGAATAAGAATCTTGTTTCCTTAACAATTTGAGTGAAAGCTGAACATTGTGAGTCTGAAAAAAAATAGCGTCGCGGCCATGAACAAGCAATAATGTACTGCAGCTAGCGGCACCATGAGGATTGCTTGGTTTATGTTTTTCTGATTATATTCTTTAAAAGAAAAGGTAGAAGACAAATAATCACGATACCAGGCGATTAAAATAATTTATTTAGTTTTGTTTTATATCACACATATCACCTTCATACTATAATTTGTTATAAACAAACAAACAACAAGTTCATTTGAAGGCCTGCATTGTCGTATATACAGTTAATTCAGCTGTAGCCATTTTGTGACTAGGCAGGGGCGGCTCCAAGTATTTCTTTCTTTTATAAAGAGGTGGGGGTTCAATTAATTTGCAAAAATATTTTAACAAGCAAAAAAAAAAAAAAGGAAAAAAATTCTCTGACAAGCAGAAAAAGGGGGTCCGGACCCCCATGAGCCCCCCCCCCCCCCCATCCACTCCTTCGCCGTTATCAATGTTATGCAGTCTGGATAATTTGTTTTCATCACTCACGTACTGAAAAAATGACACCCCTATCTTCTTTCAACACATCAGCTATTTTGTTTCTGCTTTTAATAGCAATCTTCTTGTACAATTCAAGCGAGTGGGAATAATGCTTACTTCTCTATATAGTATGTCCATGCTTCATATAACGTTTAAACAGTTCAGAAAAAAAAATAGGGCAGGAAAATGCATACTATTATTTTCAGTTCTGCTCTGCGAATGATTCTACAGCACTGTGTACATTGTAAAGGTTGAGATTTGATCATTATGTATTTCAATCACAAGAAGAAACTCTATTCGCCGATCTGCAAGATTCTTGCCATTTTCAAACAAGACAAAGTATATGCACTCTAAAACTTGTTTCTTACTTTTGAAATCCGCTGTAATCAAGACTTCATGAGAAAATAGAGTAGAGTTTGACAACTTCAAAAAAACCCAGATAATCAGATAATGGGCGACCCAAGGGACTGTGACCTTGTTTTTTATACATTCTCATCGATGTGAGAGAGACTGGCAGAGAGAGAGAGAGAGAGAGAGAGAGAGAGAGAGAGAGAGACGGGGGGGGGGGAAGAAGATGATACCCATGATGTATCTGTGTATCTATATCCCCCAATTATCTTTTCCTCAAACTCCCACTACTTTTATCTCTCCTTCTCTCTCTCTCTCACTCTCTCTCTCTCTCCTTTCTCTCTCTCTCCTCTCTCTCTCTCTCTCTCTACCGCAACTTCTCCCTTTTACCCTTTCCCCCCCTTTATCTCTGTATGCCTCCCTCTTTTTTCTCCTCTCTTTCCTTCCATCTCTGCCTTCAGCATCTTCTCCTTCTCCCCATATCTATATATTTCTATATATCATATTTATCTGTCTGTCTATCTATATATCTATCTATCTATATATCTATCTATCTATCGTTCTGTCTATCTATCTGTCTGTCTCTATCTATTTATCTATCTGTATATATATATATATATATATATATATATATATATATATATATATATATATATCTGTCTATCTGTCTGTCTGTCTATATCTACATGTATCTATTTATCTGTCTATCTATCTATCTATCTATCTATCTATATGTCTATGTATGTATGTATGTATGTATGTATGTATGTATGTATGTATGTATGTATGTATCTATCTATCTATCTATCTATCTTTCTCTCTATCTATCCGAAGTATTTTACCCGTCTCTCTCGCTAATCCTTGGGTGTGGTCCGACAGTGCACCCTCCACTTGGTCTGGTGCTATTTCTGATGACAGTCCGCCCGTGACTCAACGGAATGGGCTTTAAACCCGTCTAATTGGTCCCTATTGGTTAACCGTTACTGTTTATAAGTTTTAGTCATATACCTGAGACCAACTGTTTTAATAGGACTCTAATCCCGATCCGTTGTGTTCACGGCATTTCTACATCTGTCCATTGAAAGGACTATGTCCTATTCTAGCCCAAACTTGTCTTACCAATACCAGGATTCCCTTAAAAAAACTTGTTGAGCGTACAGTTTAAAAAAAAACACACACAAAAAAAAAACACAACAACAGCAACGAATAAATAAAAAATAAATAAGATATTGGAAATAGATGAATAACAAATACAAATATATACAAGAAAACAATAAAAACAACAGACAGTTTCTTCGATCCTATAGTTGATAAATTGGAACTGAGATGTTCCACTACTCAGCCGGTGGAAACATAGGTAGACATTGAAGAGGAATGATATGAAGTTGGGTTCCAGATTTTGATCTAAACCATATAGGCTTTCATTTGCTTTGTTTTTGCTTCTTCTTCTTCTTTCTTTTTCTTTTTTTGTTGTTGATTTGTTTTGTTCTTGTTCTTGTTTTTATATTCCTTTGTTTGTTTCACATACGTCTGGGATTCGACTGATTTGTTTTAATAATCTATGTCTAAACGATGATCTAATTGTATTTTCGTGTTACTGAATATAGCTTTAAATTGACAGAGAGTAGGTATACCTTTTGAACTTTTGTAGGTATTTCATTACATGAATTTGGAAGGGAAAAGAGGAAAACTTTTTAACTAATCACACACACAAACAAAAAAAAAATGAGCAGAAACAAAAAATTCAGGTTCGAATGGAATGTTCTTTCTAAATTTTGTTGGCAACAAATTGATTTTTTTTTTTTTTTTTTTTTTTTGATAACACACATGCACACGCTGGTATCAATATGCCTATAGCACTTCATTTATTTGATGTACGATAAAAGAGCAATGTAGATAAAATGCCTTGCTCAAGGGCATAAGTGCCATGCTGGGGATCGAACGCCCGATCCTCGCATCTTCAGTCAAGCGCCTTAGACCACTGGACCACGGCACCTCCACTATGACCGGAAAAAACGATTTATTCTTAACCACATATCACAAAATCAAATCGTTTTTCATTCCCATGTCTGTTTTCATCTTACCAGCATTCTTTAAAAATGAATACTCTTTCGGGACATTTTAGAAATTGTTGCATTCTAAAATATTTGAAGGCAAAGAGCACAAAATATGAAAAACTGATCTAGTTTACTCTTTGGGGGTAATAATGGTGCCGGCGGACAATCTTAACACAAAAGAGCTATTTAACCGTAATATCAAAATAGCAATTTCCTTATATAAACAAGTGACAGTTATTGTCTTTGAGACTTCTTAATGCAGAGGTAAATTCAGGAAATTAAATGTGAAGGACAATGTAGAATAAGCCTGGTAGAAGAAAAAAGCAGTTCAGACAGGCCGTTTAACCATCGAAATAGAGCCTAATTCAGGCTGTCGTGAAGGATCCTGTTTATATACTTCGATCACCTATTTCTGTTGTCACATGGGTTCGATTCGCCATAATCCAGAACCACAGCCAAAGTCTTTAATTTCCTTTCTGGATAATTTGGCTGAGAAATTAAGACCGCCATCGAACGAGAGAAAGGGATGAGGTAGTGATTAACGTGGATAAATCGCAGTTTCCTCTGACGGTTTTTCTAACTAGGTGTGCTGACTGTAAGCTAATGTTTTGAATAAAAAAACGAACACCTTTTGTCATGAGTTGTCAAGTTACATGTTCTTTCAAACGGTGGCATTGCCCATGTTGTGACCTACTTTTCTGAATCGTCGTCATCAGCATATAGCTCAGGGGAAGTCTTTGCGAATATAAGATAACAGCCATTGGTCAAAGCCGTCTCCTGTTGTTCATTAATTTTCTTTATAACTTATTCAACATGTTCAATGGAAGTTAGTTTCTTGGTTCTACATGTATTATGATTTTTGTTTTATTACATACATCATTTTGTTTCAAGTTTTCAGTCATTCTTTATTTGACACAGTAAAAAAAAAAAAAAAAAAAAAAAAAAAAAAACCCCCCCCAAAAAAAATCAAGAAAACTAAGAGGTTTCCTTTCTCTTCAACGCCATTTTCCGATTCTGTAGTACCAAACATCTTTTCATTTAAGAGGTTAAACCAGTAACCACAGGAACAAAAGATCCACGTCATGCACGTTGCATTTACTTCTTGAATATGATTTAGACCATAGATCCTTTCTTCAATTAGTATAATTTTTCTTAGCCTTCTAGGTCTAAAGGTGATGAAATGTAACTAACTGTAAATATGAAGCACAAAGACAGAGAAGGTCAACATGGTTGGGGTCAAAGCCGGTCTTACCTTATGACGTCATATTATCTCTATGCAATAATTAAAGGTAGGCTCCACTATTCGAATTTTTTTTCATAAAAAAGAAAGTGGTTGTATTCTACGTAAATTTAAGTGCTTGAAAAAGCTACATATTGGACAGATTTCGCCTCCCGGCCCCGCCCTACAAATATCCATTGCTTCATGGGTAAAAAGGGACATTTGCATGTTTTGCATTTCTTTGACTTCTTTTCCGAGTATGTTTCGTAAACGAGCTAGGAGAAAATCGACAATAGCCACAAGAGTTATTTTGAAAACGAATGCATCACTGGAGGTTGGTTTTCTTGCTTATTTTTATATTGTACATCTCCAAATTTGTAAAAGATTTGTTATCAGCCGCCCCCCCCCCCAAAAATAAAATAAAAAAATGAAAAGAAGAAATAATAACTTTGATTTCAGGGTACAGTGATAGCTGTCGTTCTCGTATAAGTGGGTAAAAGGAGTGAAACACAGTAACAAAATTATAGTTATGAAAATATTTGAGCCACAGAACCCCAGGATCCAAAACTTATCCAAAATTTAATTTGACTAGTATGTCAATGGTGTGTTACAGAGGTGGATTGAACAGGAACACGTGTATTACCCCAAAGTTCATTCGATTTGAAGGGATCTAATCGGCGGTATGGTATTGGCAGCTTGGATTTGGGTGTGGTATTTTGTCATCGATTATTTTTCCCCTGACATTATTCATAAGAGTTCGTGACATTACTACGACGGCGTTCGTACGTGACTTAATGTGACGTAATTCGTACGTGACGGAATATATCTTTCCTTGTAATATTAAGATACATACATAATGTTATGTAAGAGATATAATGCGAATGGTAAAGTTAAGTAATACAAGGTAATTAAACTTGTTCACATAAAGCGTTTCGATTCGCTCAAATTTATACCTGTACATCACCGCGTGAAGTTCTATCTCTCTCCAAAAGTTCATGCTTCTTCGACGAACTCCATTGTGCTCTACATAGCCAAGCCAACATGGGGTTCCATGACATTTGCTCCTGCGACTATTGCTCCGGTCTAACTTTGCCATGTTAATCCTAAACCTAAACCTAACCCTAACCCTAATCCTAATCTTCACATTGTCCTTGACAAAAAAACCAAATCATGAACTTGACTTTAACCTTTGACCTTTTGAGATATGGACGGAGGAGCAAATGTCGTGTCACCCAAAAGGTACGGCTGGTTACATAATAGCTGGTCACATCTGTCCGATAACTTTTTTTTTTTTTCAATGATATTTTTTATTATTTTCTCTCAAGTCAAATACAAATTATGTAACATAACAAAAATTGTACATATTATTCATAACAAAACTAAATGCATTATACATTGATATTTTAGCTTAAACCTAGATTTCAATAATAAAACAAACAAAAAAGTGCATTTTCATAACCTGTTTGGCAGACATTTTCATATATAAAAAAAAATAGTACTTGAAAGAAAATGTTTGTCTTTTCTCCCAAACCTCCCCCTCCCCCCCAAAAAAACCAACAACTTAAGTCATACAATACATGTGCCCAACCCCTCCCCCCCCCAAAAAAAAAAAACACAAAACAAAACAAAACAAAACTAAACAAAAAAACACAAAAACAAAAACACACAAACAACATTTAAGTCACACAATACATGTGTCCCGTTTAACCTACTCCCACACACCTTAATCCACACACACATACATACATTTTTTTTTTTTTTTTTACAAGTTTTTTTTTTATTCCTTTCTCTCAAACAAAATTACAAATGAAGTTTAACATTTCATACAAAATTACAAATAATTTTTTGACATAAACGAAATTACACGTAAACTTTCACATTCCATAAATACATAATTACAAATAAATCTTCACATTAACATAACTGCAAGTAATAAAGTTTCACATTTCATGTACAAAATTATGATAAATTTTCTCACAACAGAATTGCAAACAAATTTTAACAAGTTATACCTTGTGATAATAAAGGATTGGCATAATAATACAGTAATCAAGGAAAATTATGTATATAATGTATACTTCAACTTCTGTCTAGAGAGAAAGGAAAAAAAAAGAAGAAAGAAAAGGAAAATGGAGTGGAGGTGATTTTACCCCCCCCCAAGAAAAAAACAACAACAACCACAAACAAAAACGAAAACCCCCCCAAAAAAAAACACAACTACATAAAAAAAGAAGAAACAAACACACTAACCCCCCCCCCAAATAGGACACGACGCTGCGCGTTCCCATCCCCCCCCCCATCCCCCCATCCCCCCGAAATCACAACACCCCAACACACTCACCTACATTCACACACGCGTAGCTTCAAAAGTCCCCCCCCCCCCCCCCCCGGTAAATGCACACTCAGATCTGTGTTGCGTTTCCAGCGAGAGCAGCCAATGACTCAATTTTTTCCCATTTCCTATAATGATTATTTAGTGTTCCTTTCTGCTCAGCTATTTTTCTTTCTTCTTGTTTACTTTCTATTACTCGTTTCATAATATCTTGTGACGTCGGAGGCATCCCATTCTTTTTACTGCACGTAAATATCATATACTTTATCAAAATTATAAGATGATTTGACAACTGATCTTTTACTATACTGGAAGGCTGTATTCCCACATGAACCCCTTTCCAATCAATGTTTTTAATTTCTATGATATCAAACAAATTTCCACATTCTATCCAAAGACATCTTACCTTTTCACATAAAAAGAATAAATGTTCATACGTTTCTTCTTCTTTATTACAAAACGAACATGCATTACTTACTACAATTTTAAAGGTAAACAAATGTTTATTAGTATAAACGAGGTTATAAAGTAATTTAAACTGGAATTCTCTTAGCCTGCTATTCAGGATGGACCTTCTCGGTGTCAAGAAAAAAAATTGTATTTCTTTTCCTGAAGCATTATATAAGTGCTCAAGATTACGCACTGCATATGAATGTTCTGTTCTAGTATTTAACAGAACTGTATATATTCGCTTTAATGTTATATCCCACAGTGACAACTTTCTTTCATTAAAACAAAATTCTGTATCTTCATCAGGATAATCATTCTTATTCAAAAAGTTTTTCCACGTGGAAGGTACAGAATGAAACAAATTTTGTAATACATTAATTTCTGACATATCTAGTCCCATACTTAAAAAATCATTGATGGACTTCAAATTCCCTACTTCATCTACAATATGATGTATTTTAAATATATTTTTAAGAAACAGGTTTTCCAAAAAGACTGTTTTTCCGTCAACGCGAATAAATTTATTGTTGAATAAAACCTCATTTCTTCTATTACTTTCTTTTTTCAACAAAAGTTCTTTGGTGCAAAACCAAGACTCCATCATATCTCTGTAAAAAGCTGGAACATACACACGCACAAATTTTTTTTTTTTATAATCAGTTTTTATTCTTTTCTCTCTTGAAACAAATTACAATCATGGTACAAATTACAATCATCGCATATAACACGAACAGCAAATATGATAATATTCTAAAACAGTATACATTTTCGTCTAACAAAAGGCTTCAAAAGAAATTAATATTACTTGAATATTGAAAAATTTCCATAAACAAAAACTGTGGATAAATTAATTGATATCCTTAATCATATACTCTTAATTCTCAAACTGACAAGCGTTTTTTTTTTCCTTACATGATCAATTTCCATACATCATAGTTGCAAACAAAAATTCATATTTCCAGAAAAAAAAAAAAAAAAAAAAAAACATAAATCTTATTGAGATAAACATATCCAGTTGTATAATCCAACAATTATTGTTTTACAATGTAGTAACTTATACTTCCTTTGTACTGTTGTCCTGAAAGAAAAGTTTTTTGTTTCTTTTAACCCTACCCTACCCGACCTCCCCCCTCACCCCCCCCCCCCCCCCCCCCCTTACCGGTGGACGACTGGCTCTGGGTTCCAATTGTTTGTCTAATATTCAGGTTTTCCCATTTAGCAAAATGAATAGTAAGAGTCCCCCTCATTGCTGCCAATTTCCTTTCTTCTACTTTATCCCCTATAATACTATTCTTCATTTCATTAAATGAAGGTGGTTTTTTAAGTTCTCTATTTCTATAAATCAGATATTTAACAAGAATTAGAACGTGATTCAATAATTGATGTTTTCCTTTATTTCTCTCCTCCTTCCCAAACAGAATTTCCTCCCAACTACAGTTATGTATTTCAAAATCTAAAAATCTCGTGCACCTTTCCCACACTGATTGTGCAAATTCACAAGTATAGAATAAATGTTTATATGTTTCTTCTTCTTTTTCGCAAAATGAGCATAGGTTAGTCGAGACAAGACCAAAACGGAAGAGGTGATGGTTTGTATATAATATATTATGTATAAGTTTGAACTGAAACTCTCTTAGTCGACTATTGAGTGTACACTGTCTTAGTCTTAAAAATATGTTTTCTATTTCCTTGCAGGAAAAACCATAGTTCCTTCCAATTCTCTCAAAAACCAAAGGTTTAAATCCATCTCTCTTTATTAATTGTACATAGATTTGTTTTGATTTTACATCAGATATATTAGTTGTTTTCTTTCCCAAAGTGAAATCAGTTCCAGAATTATTTTTTTCTTCCATTCTAATATTATTTTTCCAGCAAAAGGGTAAACAAGTATAAATGTGCTTGACCTTTTCAATGTCATTCACTTCTACACCTAAATCGACAAAATGTCTGTCACATTTTAGTTTACCATCGTTTTCCAGAATATGTTTTAATTTGTAAATTCCTTTGTCGTACAACCTCTTATCGTATAAACAACTTCCTTTATATCGAATAAGCTTATTATTGAAAATTACCATATCACCAATATCTACACTCCTTATATGTCTCGTATTCACCCACAAACACAAAACGATAACGATAACGATAACGATAACGATAACGATAATTTCAATTAAAGGACACTCTACAATGCGGTTCTTTCATTTGATTTATAAAGCATCAAATGCCTATAATAAATATATCTATAAATGCTTTGTCTCCCATAAAACAAAAGTCAAGCAGATAACTTCCATATTTGATTTAAAGTAACTAAAAAATTATACCATTTATCAGACTGAGGTTTTTACATTGTAAATTTAAAGATGTAAAATTTATTGGGAGCAAGTGTTATTAAATTTCTCTGAATACCTTTCTGAAAATATTGCTATGAATATCTAATTAGACTTTTCACTTTTTGAAAAATCAAGGCCACAAAGTCTGTATATATCAGTAATTAATTCAGGACACAACAATTACCATTGTGTGTTGCAGCTGTCATTTCTGCAAACCTTTTGCTGTCTTGTCATTAATGATTCATGACTCTGGGTTAAAAAGTTATTCTGGCATTTCAGCTGCAATGCACAATGGCAATTGTTGCATTCTGAACTAATCACTAATACACACAGATCTTGAGGCCTTTATTTTCCAAAAAGTGAAAAATCTGATTAAATATTCAGAGCGATATTTCAAGAAAAGTATTCAGAGAAATATCATAAAAGTGCTCCCAATAAAGTTCACATCCTTCAACTTTACAATGTAAAAACCTCAGTATGATACGATGTATAATTTTTTAGTTATTAACGATCAAAAGTGTCCACTGTTTTTCGAACACATAGTACAACACTCTTTATACCTCAAGTCTCATAAGTTCTGATAAGAAACATGTTTCATGCACAAACACCTTCCTCTTTATAGTCTTACTGACTTTTAAAAAAAAAGTCAACTCACCGCCCTGTGGTTCTCAAATAACTTGAATTAGTGCAACAGTTTCTGCTCTGTTTCTGACTGTCATCATGGTTATCATTTCGTCTGTAAAGGAGTGCAGAATACTGGATAAAGCTGCAACAACTCTTTGGTAAAAAACACTTTAACTTTACTCCTAAAGTTTACTGCTAATTTTACAAACGTAAATGAAATGAAATCTGCTGGAAAATTTCCTGCCAGACGCAGATCTTTCTCTAGCTGGCTTGATGTGCCTATTCAAGTACCCTTTAAAACATCCGCAGCCAAGGAGAATGACAACGCTCAATTTGCATTTTTACACCTGAAAATCAATTGAGTAGAAAAGGCTATCATCGGCCGCCGAATGTGATTAGGAATGTACTTTCATAAAGCCTATATCCTCGATTGAATAAAATTAAGAATTTACTTTCGCAAAATTTTATCCTTAGAAGAATAAAACAATTAATGCGCTTTAGTAGGCAATTTTCGTAATGTATTCAAATTTATACACGTTTGCCTAGTGACAAACTATTACATTCACCTGTAAAAACCTATGCTTTTTCAATAGTCAGAATGTAAATTGTTTGTATTAGGCGTTGTTAGGTTGGACAAACATTTTGGCTTGCCCAACCTAGCAAAACTTAATGCATGCAGTCTGCATTCTGACTATTGAAATACAATGACTTGTAACAGGTGGATGAAATAAAGGTAAGCATTAAATTATTTTGAATGCATTACTAAAATAGCCTATTACCCCCACCATCGATGATATACAATGACACTTTGACTCTCTGTACTTGAACTTCACTCTTCAAACTCCAACCACCATCATTATTTCATAACTCACCACCAGTGGCACACACAAAAGACAATTTTTTTAATTTTCTCCTTTTCACAATTTAACTGTCCATATATAAGAAGAGAGAGGTTGATGAATACAAATCTTATTTCAATGTGACAGCGGCGAGATTCTGGGAAAGGCTTTTCCCGATAGATGTATGGTATTTTGTACTGCTTTAAAAGGCCCGGACAGAAATTCTATTATTATTTTTGAAAATGAATATTAATTTTTGCCTTTCTTGATATTAATCAATGTTATCTTAATTGTCAAATATATATCTGATCTCTTACATTCTTGCAAAACTTCTAACAATTTTCAGGACTGAGAATGATAAATACTAGGTGTAAAAATTTGCTATCCCGTGTCATTAATGATTCATGACTCTGGGTTAAAAGAGGTGCTCTGCAGGGGCGGCGCTACAGGGGGGGCAGGGGGGCGGCCGCCCCCTATCATTTTTCAAGCGAGCAAAAAAAAAAAAAAAAAAAAAAAAAAGAGGAAGAAGGGGGAAAAAAGGAGAAAGAGAAGGGGAAATGGAGAAGAGAAGGCTAGTCAATTATGACATAACTGTTATAGTCCTATTTGTTATTTCAAGACCCTCGACGTGCGACGTTGCTATACGCGTCATTTTGCCCCCCCCCCCTATTTAAATACCCTGGCACCGCCCCTGGTGCTCTGGAATTTCAGCTGTAATGCACAATGACATTTGCGTGCTAAGAATTAGTTACTGATACACACAGACTCTTGTGGCCTTGATTTTTCAAAAAAAGTGAAAATGTCATTAAATATTCAGAGCATCATTTTTTAAGGATAGTATTCAAAACTTTGTCACAAAACTTACTTCAAATAAATTTGACATCCTTTAAGATTACAATGTTAAAACCTCAGTATGAAACGGCTTATAACTTTTGCGTTATGAACGATCAAAATGGTCAAACGTTTTGTTGGTTTTTTTTTTGTTTACACTTACTGTAAGGTCGACGGATATTTCATTTTATCGTATTAAATGTTTAGTAATATTTCATTCATTTCGTATACCCATACTTATAGAAATGAGTAAGGCATTGGGATGGAGAAAATTGGGGGGGGGGTAGGGGTAGGGAGCGGTCACATGTGGATTTATTCTCATTGTTCCATGCACACAAATTAATTTTCCTAACACATTTTGCTTGATTATTGAAAGCTAGAACTTATATATACATGTTTTTTGCACATTATGCTATCTAAATACAAAGTACTCCTCTGTCATCTCATTCTCTTTCTATCTCCGTCTCTCTGTCTGTCTCTCTGTCTCTCTCTCTCTCTCTCACACACACACACACACACTGCTTTTTAGTGGACTCCCCCCCCCCCCATTTCCTCAGAAATTAAGAATTTCTTTTAATAATTCATTATAATAATTTATTAATATGCACAGTGTACTTGTACACTTATCAAGAAAAATAATGATTTTTTAAAATATTTTCTTTGATAATATCTGTAATGCCATTGTTTTTCTTTCTGTTGGAAATGAAATAAATACCTATTTGAAAAAAAAAATGCACACACACGAACTCAAACACACACACACTTTCCAGTTTCCTCCGTTATGTTTCAGTAGCATTTTGTATCAGTTGTAATCATTAAGGACGTCAATAAAGCTTTAGCTTTGGAGGACCCTCTTTTGTGTTAATTTTTTTTCATTGTGAAAAGCTTTGTAAATGTATAATGTGTATATAAAAATAAAGATCATATCAAATCAAATATCGTTCATACTTTTCATTAAAACAGTCCATTTAAACCTGGTTCTTCCAATGCAATGAAAATAATTTAAACGACAATTTCGTAATAAAGTCATTCTCGTTTATTGCTCATAGACTTATTTTACACATACATCGTGTTGTACAAATAGTATTTACATAGTCAACATTTTATCATACAAATATTTTTGTAAACAAAAACAGAGATTTTCAAAAAAATAAAGTGTTTGACAACTTTAAAGGCCGTCTTCAACATCATCAACAAATAATCATTTATATTTTATGTACAATAAAGATAAATACAACCACTGATATAATTATTCGTTATTATTCCCGTGACGACATTTTTTAACCCAAAAATTAATTAGAATGTATTTTTTAAAAATAAATTGTAGATTTACGTTTTCCAAAAAATTTATGTCGCCCTAAACAAGTATATAATTATACACAGAAATTTGTCCGAATTTAGATGATTAACACTGACAGAAAAATGAGCCACCAAGTAGGTATTTTATACAACCAACCCATTCCACTGAATTTCCACTTTCAGAGTGATACCATATAGATTGGGAAATAACAAGGTTATATCTAATACCGATACTATATACTTTTATATATATTTCACACACAATTTCTTTACATGATTACTTACTGTTGATTGCATTCGCCTTGTAGTTCGCATAACTCGGGACTGGCGTCTTTGTGAAACAGTAGTAAATTAACGGTCCGAGGGATAGTTTATTACAACAAATGAATTAAGACAACATTCAAATTATCAAACTTGATAAATAAAGAGAAAAATACCTCGGTAGCTTTAATGATCATGTAAAAGTTTGTAAATGTTGAAAGTTCGCACATGACTGCAAGGAAACAAAATAACTCCCTCTCAATTTCTCTCTCTCTCTCTCTCTCTCTGTCTCTGTCTCTGTGTCTCTCTGTCTCTCTCTCTCTCAAAAGATCTCCTTACTTCATCAAAAATCTTTTCATGGTGCAAATAATGTTGCACACAGTTGAAGACATGTCTTTAATAAAATTTTGAGCATAATATGTGCAAACCGCATGCAATTATCATAAGCCTTCTTGGTGAAAAATCCAGAAGAATTCATTTTTGTTTAAAGTAAATATCCCTCAAATCACAAATAAACACTTTATCAAAGAGTATGATCATGAGGGGTAAAAAGGAGATAAACTGAATCTTCTACATATTACGTCAGTTAGTCACGTGATATAAAGAGGACCACTGAGCCATATCACCAGTCATCATTTTGTCAATTCCGTGTTATTTTTTTTCAAATCGTAATTAAGAGGAAACATTTATTAATAACCAGGGTTGTTTGCTTCATTAATGGATTTTGTTTTGGAGCTTGGCCCGGCTCGGGTAATATTCAGGAATCTCCATAAATCTTCGGTAAACGCATGAATTTTGTGTATGCAGCACGCATTCGGCCGAAGAAGACGAACTGAACAACCCAACTGACAAACTACCCTACCCTCGACGGCAAATTTTTTCGCTGCTCCAAGACTGTTATTATGCACGGCCCTGCAATAGGGGCAAGCGAATGAAATTGAACGTACATGGATATCGAGCGGTGGCTCCCTTTAACCGTCATGTTAAAAGCAACCCCCTTTCAACCGAGGTATTATCATGACTATTACGTCTGTATATATGAGCATACCCCCTCAACTTGATCGAGGCATGTTTGTTACGGCTGGGTGCGGACCAACCCTTCATCCGATATTGACTACCGGAAGTCATTCATTTGCGGGGTTGAAGGCTCATTCTGCAGCATGGCTAGAATGGTATATAAGGGGTTATTAACCTTAAGCTTGGGACAAAAACAGAAGAGGAAAAGGATGAAGAAGGGGGAGGAAAAAGGGGGGAAATAAGGAAATGTACCATGTGACATTCGGTGGAACGTCCAGATGGTGTATTATGGTTCAAACAAGAAGTGCAGGAGCCTCCAAGAAAGTGACAGGTGATGATTAATTTCTTGCACATGCTGAGAAGTACAGGTGAGGTGAAGAAGGGAGCTTCCATTTATGATATCTTACCGAAATATTATGAAGATTTTGAGTTAATGATCCCAGACAATTATAAAGGTCTTAGTAATGAAATTCCCAGATGGAGAAAGAGGCTAGTGAGAAAATCTCAAAGCACTTCTTAAATACCTGCCTTTTATTTGGAAATGTGGGTGGCGGATTTAGGATTTTAAAAGGGGAAAGGGAACTTCCACCTGTAATCCTACCTTTTTCCAGTTTCCCATTATGCCCCCCTCCCCTTTGCCTCTGGGTTTGCCATAAAGTGAATCTTCATCATTTTAACATTACTTTATTCAAGTGTATGCGTCTTGTTCTCATAATCTAGCATTTATTGAGTCTTTAGGAGCAAATAATTGCCAACTCGTTCTCGTTCACAAAAATGATGCAAGGTCTTCTGATGAAAGCATTTCTATATGAATGCCTCAACTCTGCCATGTCTGCAGAGGTTAGTTTTTATAATTCACTCAGATGTCGTACACCAGAAATCGTCTTCCATGCGCCAATCTGACATGGCCGACGAGGGCAGCTCGGTTCATTGTTCGAACTTCTTCATCGATTTGAGAAGAATTGTTCATTTTGTCATCTTGACTGATCCTCTCCAAGTGGATTTGTTTGTGTTTTTTTTTATAAATAAAAACATATCTAAATTTCTATAATGGGTAATAATCTAAGACACGTATGTGTCATTAATTATACACCTTGTCATAGGATCCAGTGCTGTGTAGTTGGGGTCATCGTTTAAAGCTGTTGCGTTCTCATAAAGGTGTGAAGAACGCGAGATTGTGGTGCTCTTTCGGAGGAGCTCCCGCGGGACGCTTATCCTCTTCTGTTCGGTTGTTTTCGGGTGTGACCGGTTCATACCGGTCATGGGCGGTGGCGGGGGCGCATCCATTTCGGGAATGCCTTGACTGAGAATGGACGGCTTTTCTGTCAGCGGGGCTATAATGTGTCTGCTGGCATCGTCCACTTTGTTGCTTGCTTTGTGAAAGGTGAAACCGGCCTGTCGCTGTTTCTTGGTGGGCTTGGGCTTGGCGTACAGGTGTGCAGGGTTGGAGATGGCGTTGATAAAGCGGCGGAGTGTTGGATTCATCGATGATTGATTTTTTTGGGGTCGCTGCGTGTTCGGGAGGGGCGCCGAGGCGAAGTGGATCTTGGCTGTTTGCTTACGATACCAAAGGTAAAAGACGACCACACAGGTGATAATGGTCGTCAAGAATGTCACGATGGCCGTTACGACCACTCCTGTGGCAGAGTCGCACGCCCGGGATCTCTCGGGTATGCACGCAGAAGGCGGACGCTCCTGATCTGGAAAGCCTCCATAATTTTCGTTATCAAATTCACCGCCTCCATTAGGACTCTTCGGCCACATATCAGGCGTCGTTTTCCTTGGAGCCTGAAGGGTTGGCTTCGGGAGTTCGTTGACCACGGTGACACGAATCTCGGCCATGGCTTGACCACCAGGGTTCTGGGCCAGGCAGGTGTAGTTGCCGCCATCCTTGAACTGGGCGTGGCGAATGTTGAGAGACCCGTCGCTGCGGACAGTGATCCGAGGTGCGTGAGCGTAGTTGAGGTTGGCCGTACTGGCCGTGATAGAGGGGATGGGTGCACCCACAGGACTCACCCACGACAAGGCTGGTGAAGGGATACCTGAAGCATTGCAGGTCATTGATACGTCCTGTCCTTTGGCAACAAGATACTCGAAACGTTCCTGTACAGATAGAGAAAGAGAAAAACATAGGAGTCAAATACAAGCTGTCGAGCCTTTTCCATACGTTCATTTGAGAATAATAATAATAACATGACGCAACACGTTGAATTTTGGATATCGGGCCAAATTTATAGTGACTTTGCTGTAGACGTATAAACAAGAAAAACACTCAGCAACTAAAACAAACCATGTAGATGTCGGAAATTTCACTTGCAGTTGTTGTTGTTTTTTTTTACGATTTGGAATTATAAAGACAGATATTTATCAATCACCATGGTCACTTTGTATCTTGGAATGATACTTTTTTTCTCTCTAATTCCTTACGTACAAATGACACAACATACAAATAATACCCAGGCGCGGAATCCCTAAAACGAACCTGCCCCAAAAATATTACGATAATTTTAGTAGATATAGAAACACGAGCAGTGGGACTTCCTATTTACGTTCCTAATGATAGATCATCTTGTGCCTAACAAGCTCCACCACATTTTCTCTTCTCTCTGATTTCGCGCGCTTTATTTAGATGAAGCACAGGGTGCAAATTTTATTAATAACTCTGGCATTCTGCCCCCACTCTGCTGGTTGCCAAGGTAATAGACTATTTGAAGGTTTTCCAAGGCAATGTGTGTCAGTTTTGGTATTAATTACTGGAGATATGTGGAAGACACGTGTAATGTTTCCTTTTCTACCCTATCAAAATTCATGACTTTTGAAATACAATGAAAAAAAGGTATAAATAACTATATATTGAATCGTCGTCAGCGTACTGGCGTTCTAATAATCTTTTATGTGTCGGTTCGTGATTAATTATTGGAAATATGTGGAAGTTACGTGTAATATTTCCTTTTATACCTTATCAAATTTTTAAAACTTTGAAATACAATGAAATAGGTATAAATAACTATATATTAAGTCGTCGTAGGCTTATTTTGTTTTTTAATGACCGCTTTTCAGTTACAGGAGGTATACATTAAGATGATTAAAGCCAAGTGTATTGATGTCAGTGCGGGTTCGTTTGTTTATATTTTGCCACTTTTATTCCTTGCTTTTTGGCTTGCATCTGGAAAGAGTTTTAAAGATAAGCCTACGTACCATGATGCTTGATTATTTCGAGGTAGAAACTAAAGAAGCCAAGAAAGCTTTTTTTTTTTTTTTTTTTTGTGTGCTAAACTAAAGTCCTTTAGTTTTAAAACGAGGCTAAGTTTGCAGGCAGACAGAGTTCAAGTAGACGAAACAGCAATAACTGATCAATGATATCTTGTACATCTTGAGACCACCCACCCTCGACCTCAGCCTTGATTTGTTTATTTCAATATTTTTCCAAAGTCAGACTGAAATCCCAATACGATTCTTAGAAATCATAACATATTTCCGACCCTAGTCTCCCACTCCCCCAATCATTATTTGAGGAGGCTAAAAACCCACTTTCCCAAATAGTAAAGCTGTTTAACCTAAAGAAGTACCCGAACTGCAATAAGAAATTCTAAGGTTTATTCTTAAGTGCAGAAATTATGAATTTTCTTTTCTTCAGTGTTACCGGACATTAAGAAATAGACGTTACCTTATTGTAAGACAAAATCATGTTGTAATGGGTTTATTACGGAGCAATTACAACAAATTTCATCTTTTGATTTAAAGATATGATTAAGGAAGCTGTATTTTCATACCACTTGCGTTACTAAATTGATCAGTGTTAACTGAAGTAGTATAGTTACCTCGTCACTAGAAAGTCATCATGCAGGTGCTAATAAAGTTAATGCCTTCCAGTGTGTTTTCATGGAGGCTACGATTCCTTTCGAGAAAAAAAATAAAGTTCGTGATAATCACGTCTCGTGTACTGCATGAATGATCTATTTTTACCTCTCCTTTTTGCTGAACATTTTCAGTTTCATTTCGATAGCATGCGCCTATCTTGCCCTCCCCGACATAGTCCTAACTTCTTTCCATCTTTTCATGATGTAGTGTGTGCTGAAATCATGCATTCATTCGCTGATTATCGGGCCTTGAGCTTCTAGAACTGCCCCCTTTAAAGGGGTGTAGTAGATGTTTCTTGGAGATTAGCAAGGTAGAGGGGTGTAGTCCAAGGAGCCTCGTTTTTTCATCGCACCCCGCCATGGAAATTTGAAACGAAGGCTGTCAGGTCGTGTACTGAAAGGGGATCAACGTAAAGCTGGGATGGAAATTAATTCTTAAGCGCGCTGAAAAAAACACCAAAAAAAAACAAAAACAGGGAGGATATAGGAGGGAGGATTTTCGCGCGCAAAGCCGAGGGACTACCACCGACTGCCGGAAAGTGTCCTGTTTACAAACTTTCAAATCCAGAGCTTGTCCGATTATCCTAACCTGTAATCATCTTTCACATCACATATATATAGCATTAGATTTTAATATAATCGTTTTTGTTGTTATGCTTTAAGAAGAGGGATAGAACGGTTAAATTAAGTGGGATTGTCTATCAAACCCTGTGCGTTGTGTAAAATCGATTGCAGATGATTGAGTTTAATTTGGTCGGAACAGCATAGTTAAACAATTACTTGTTGTAAAGAGTATATTACGTATAGATATTTATAACCGAATTATCGAAGAATTCCCACATTAATGCCTTAGTAAGTTAAAGGGATATCTGAAGCCCAAGAAGCGTCTACCTTGTTCTACCGAATAATGTTTGAGGTCATTATGGGATGACACTTTTTAACCATTATATTTTGAGACCTATAGGAGAACAAGGAGAAGAGAGCAATATGCATAAAGGAGGTTTAGCTTTTAGTGATCGTATTTGTCATATCAACATATCATGACTGACGAAAAATTTAAGAGAAGGGCAATTAAAAAAAAAAAAAATTATACATAATATGCTGTTCGGGATCATAAACACAATAAACGAATGTACTGATTCAAATGAAGAAAAACTTTAATATGACGCCGATCTACTTGCTGTTTAAATTACATTGAAAATGGATTTGTGGCAGAAAAATGATTGTCTCCCTAATAAAAAAAAGGAAAGAAAAATCGTTACTAAAAAGAAGATTCGGAAGGAAACTAATATTTTAACTAAAAATAAATTTGCAGCAAATTGCTTCGGAAAAACATAATTAACTTTCAAATTGACCACGCAGGGATCCAGTCAAACGTACAAAATAAACATCCTGTATTTTAATATCCTGTAAAGTAAGGTGCGTGAATATATAGGTCATATCTACCTGATCCCCAGATATATGGCATATTTCTCGGAAAGTTATAGGGAATTCTTTGGTCACTGCGCAGGTAAGAGTATATTTCATTCATTCATTCATTCATCAAAATATACGGGAAGATTATTATCCCGCCTTGCTGAAGGAATAGTATGACTGTCCCCAGGCCCGAACCGGAAACACAACCCGACCCCGGAAGGACTGATAACCTCGTTCGCCGACCAGGTCTTTCATGTTCCTAACGTACATATGATCTCCGCTTGAGGAGGGAGTAGAGTGATAACTTAATTTTGCATTATCAATATGAATTGACGTTTTCCTACCATCGCTAGCACAGTGTAGCCGTTAGGCAGCAGATAGCGAGATGCGCTAATTGTCTGAGAAAGAGGCTAATTGGTCGAGGCGTTGTGGTTGATAGGTGATGATGTGAGATTGTCTCTTTTACTCGATTTTGTCTTGTTTGCCCTGTGATTATTATGCAGACGTCTCTGTCAAATCTGCGAGCGTTAGCTAGACCATGAAGTTTCCTTTGATTTTGGTCTGGCGTAGTACAAGATGGGGAAAGAACAACAAATAAAATGTCCTCATGTTAGGTTGATCATACCCACTCGCAAGCAAGAAAGTTGTGGTAATGTGGTTCCTTTACAGCAGTAGCAGACTTGGGCAATGCCATTATTTATGCCCATTATTCTGACATCGTGGCTGTTTGACGTGGTCTTTGACGCTCCACGTGAGTTTTATATGGTTAAGAATTTTTTGCAAAATAAGAGTGCAAATATTGCGCTGAAATACTGGCGCAATTAAGGGCTGATTGCCTTTACAGGCTTTATTAGAGCAGTCGAAAGGACGACTCGTGTGACAACGGGCTTTAGATGTTGTGTACATTTTTTTTTATAAGCTTACCCTTTTGAAGATAGGCCTGGTACACTGAAGAGGATTCTTGACGTATCGCATATCGAGACCCCTCATTGTATCAGGTCCGTTGCAGATCACCGGGTGTCTTACAGCCAGGATACCAGCACCGGCTTGTTGAGGAACTAAGAGCGTCCTGAGGAACTCCACCCGGCAGTCGCACTCCAGTGGGTTCTCGCCTATCCATAATGTAGACAGCGATGGCAAGGATGTGAAGATGTTGGACATGGTGGCGATTTGGTTGTTGTTCAGCTGGAGGGCACGAAGATGGGTGAGCCCACGAAAAGCAGCTGCATCAATGGTGTGCATACCATTACTGTGGATGGATAAAAGGGCTAGTCTTGGTAGACCCTGGAGCATACCAGGTCTTAGCCAAATCAACTGGTTCTCGTTGAGGTATAGCGTTCTTAGTTGGCTTAGACCATTAAAAGCTCCAACTGTGATCCTGGTGATGTTGTTCTTGGATAGGTCTAAGGTCTCCAATTTGGCGGCACCCGAGAAAGTACTGGCGCTGAGGCTCTGGATCCTGTTCCTCTTCAAGATCAGGCTCGTGAGGTTGTGCAGTCCCGAGAATGCACCGGGTGTGACTGAGGCAATCTCGTTCGAGCTCAGATCGAGTCTCTCAAGGTTGTAGAACTGCCTGAAGGCATCCTGCAACAGGTTGGTGAGCCTGTTGCCGTGCATGTCCAGGAAGCGAGCGTGATGTTGCTCCTGGGGTATGCAGTTTAAATGTCTTTGACCGCAGAGCATGCTGGCGAAGCCTGCCTCCTCATCGGTATCACAGGACGGTGGTCGGATACAACCGACGGCAGCAGTGGGATCAAGTACTTGGCATAGGACGAGGAAGACGCTTAGGAGCACGGCGCTCATCGTTGACGTCGAAAACTTCATGGTGATATTTGATCTTGACGGATATAATAGATACAAATAAAAAATTATATTTAATATCGAAAAAGTGATAAACAGTTAAGTAGTGCAAAAATAGTAACAGTGGTAATGATGATTATGATGATGATAATGATGATAATGATAATAATAATAATGATAATGATAATAATAAGAATAATAATGATAATGACAATAATAATAATGATAATATTATTATTATTATTATTATTATCATTATTATTATTATTATTATCATTATTATTATTATTATTTAATGATAATAATGATAATGATAATAATAATAATAATAATAATAATAATAATAATAATGATAATAATAATAATAATCATAATAATAATAATAATACATTTATCAATAACAACATCAATAACAGCAGCAATAAAAAGAATAAATTAATTTCAACTTTAAAAAACACAAGTTTTCCAATAAGTGAGTCACGTTCATGAATGTTCTCTGATGACGCTGTATGCATGTTTATCATCACGGTCATTCAGATTAATCCTATATTTTATTACAGGAATATGTTGCATGTATTGAAAATCTCAGGAATGAGAAGATAATAAACTTATACACACAAATGGCTCTCAGCATTCGCACGACAGTCTATGATAATCAGTAACATCCCATAATCCGTTAGCTAATTTGACTCGACAATCCCTCTCTTCAAATCCATTCAGTTTCCACACAAACTCAAAATTCATTCCAGTCTCCCGTTCTACAAACGATTTCTACCTGATGGGTATCAAGAACTCCTTCGACGTAAATGTTTTGAGTCATACATAATCGGACCTTTCCAAAAGCAAAACCCGTTCTTAACAACAGGCACTAGAGACTATGTGACTTCCTCGCACGACCATGATATAGAGGTTTTTTTCACCTGACATTCGAACATACTGCTTCTGTCGATAATTCATCCCACTGATAATGAGATCAGAGAGCAATGACTGGCAAAATGAGACAGAAAGAAGAAATAGAAAAAAGGGAAAAGAAAATGTACCATTTTGTTCATTTAGTGATTGACTAGAGGTCTTTCAGAATTGGTTCGACGTCTTCTTTGGATAGTCAGCTAACATTCACCGTGTTCATGTTCGCTATGTTTTCCGGGATCATGATTATGTGGTTATCCTTAAATATGACTTGTGACGTAATGAGTTATTGTGTATTTTGCTTTCTTAATCGGAAGCGAAATTGTTTTGATGAGAGCAGTAACGAATGAATAAGCAGAGCCAAAGGGAAACTAAGACACAGAAAGAGACGGAAACCGTGGGAAATAAAATAAAGAAACCAAAATAAAGGGATACACACACACAAAGGGAAGGAGAGGGAGAGAGAGTGTGTCTGTTTGTGTGTGAGTAGGGGGGGGGGGTGGGAATGTCTATGAGAGAGGGGGGGGGGGGGAGAGAGAGAGAGACAGAGACGGGAATAACCCAAAACAGAGACCGAGGCAAATGCTGAAGGATACAGACGACTTGAGAAGTTAATGAACGATTAAGAGGATAACGGAGTGATAATTAGTTTATGTTTTGTCTTCCGGATAAGTTTATGACAAAAGTTGGAAGTGCTCACATTCATGACAGTGCTATGAATTTGACCAAAGTACTTATATGAACACCACTCCTGATGTATAGTCAACCGGCTGGCCATAATAATTCAATCATTCTACACAACATACACTTTTTTGCCGTTAGGTTTCGTGAAGAACGAAGACAGCAAGTATATATAATATATTTACCTGCACCCCCTTAAAATAATGTTGCTAATGTGTGCCATATATCGTTCCCATGATAGCAGAGGAAACTATTGGGGGGGGGGGGGGGAAACGGGTGGAAATTGTTCTCGTGTGTCTGATATCTTTCCTTGACATTTTTTTCAAACCTTTCGTCACATTTTCCTCATCCAATCTCAAGAAAATCTACTACAGCAAAAACACATGCTTCATGGATTACTGTTCAAATGTTAGGGCCCCGCACATAACGTTTCGTGTTAATGCTAGCGTTTCGTGTTTTTTTTTAACAGATCACGTTTTGAAGAGATGAGGTGCATTAACGATGACGACAGAAGACTATTTGAAAGGAAATTATTACCTTGTGAATGAAGATAATGGATCACTCTAAATCTAAGCAGAAAATCTGGATTTATCCATTTATTCGTGGAAATAATCAAATTCACCTGAAAATAAAATTGAACAGGGGTATTGCTATGTATAGAGACGATTAAAAAAGGACCCAATCGGGAAATTCTTCTCATTTCCTGTCGGATATTTTTTTTCCCCCAGATGCCGCCCACTCCCATCTATCCTCTCATACTTCCATCCCTGGAGTCTCCGCAACCAGCAATCTCTCAATACCCTCAACATATATCTCAAAACCCTCCTATTCTGTTAATGACATAACTGTAAAGCGCATTTGAACATGTATGTGGAAAGTACACTATAAAAATACATTAGTACCGGTAGTAGTAGTAGTAGTAGTAGTAGTAATATTCATTTTGAAATATTTTAGAGAATCCCCTAAGTTTGTGTTGTCAAGCTTCAAATAACACCATTTGTATGCAATCTAGAACTCCTACTGCTAATTACAGTAGCCACGAAAGAGTTGGTTGCAATCAGATGAAAACAGGTCATGCCGGCCTTCACAGAGAAATTGAAAGCACACAGCACATTAGTAATGTAGTCCCCAGTGGACAGTCATTTACGTGAGCAGCATCTGAGCATACACAGCTTGAGATAAAGACAAACCAATCCTGTACACTTGTAACATTAACAGGGCATGCTTATGAAGCAAAAGAACTGAATAGAAAGACGTAGACATTAAAAAAAATCCCATTTGAAATTGTAATGTGTTTATTCTTCGTTTTTACTGTTTCACGTAGACCATTTTTTTTTTCTTGAAGACAGGTGAATTCTGAAATTGTGATGAGTTTAGCCAACCCTTATATTCCTGGTTATCAACGCTCCCAAATATATTATAAACTAGATGTATGCATTTTGCAAAAACGTAGAAGAAAAACAAGAATGTCAGGGTTCATTATTAAAGACATTAATAAGTCTAATATCTTTTACTTTGATTAAGTCTTTATTTTGGTGGTAGCACCAATAAGGCTTTTGCCTTCCACGCTGTCACCATACTCATGCTATATTTTAATTTGTTTTATAGTTTTTGTAAATGCCACTGATTTTTTCATGAATCAGTGCAATAAATGCTGAAATTGAAAATTGAAGTCCTTCTTGACTTTTCATCACACTAGAGTTAATAGGACTCAAATATTTAGCTTGCCATGTTGCAGTATATTACAACAGTATTCTTTACATACCTAATCTACAATGTATGTAAGGTGAACATGAAAAATAAGCTTTCAAGTTAAAATTTTGCCTGAGGCTGTAGTTTGAGAATTTCTTGTCAGTCGGAAATTATGAAAAAGTCAAGCGGTAGCGTCAATCTCATTATCACAGTATTGAATGGCGATTAGGAACGCGTTCCCATGGCCGAGTCTTTTTTTACAAACTCTTACTTCTTCGGTAAGCCCGTTGCAAATGAGGCGTCATTTCGATTACGTCATTACTTGCGCTAATCAAGCCCGTCAAGGCAATCAACGCATGCGCCACTAATTCAACGCAATGTTTGCATTGTTCGTTTTGCAATCACTTTTCATACAACGATTTCACTCCCCACATTATATGTTACAGACACTTGCTGACGCAGTCCTATGTCAACGGGCATTGATTAGCCTACGTCTTTGATCGATGGAAAAACCCTTCACTTGCATGTTTGTAACATGACAGTGCGTAGAACGTATACCATGAAAGTTCCATGTAAAATGTAGAAGGAGAGATTTGGGGTAGTTAGAGCAGCAATGGGAACAGCCCCTCACATGTATTATGTTGCGGGATATAGTTACATGTTGGTCAGGTTCATCGAGGGGCTATGTTTTACCTCGGTGCTTGCCTTTACCCTTCTTGGTTGTTCTCATCAAGCTTTTTGAATTCCAAACAAACTGGACTCGAGAGCGTTGCTTAGATCACAAGTAGGTAAAAGGCATATAGCATAAATTTGGTTGATAGCTTACTATGCGCAAAGTGTATATTTATGAGAAATTTTGCATTAAGCTCTGTGCTTTACATGAAAATGATTTATATTAATTTTTCCGAAAAAATAAACAACGGAATAGTATAGATCATGTTATAAATCATAAATATTTAAAACACTGAAAAAGAATATCCAACCACTTCACTTAATTTGAAGTATTTTTATGTAATAATAGTTCCACCACATAGTTTGGGTTTCATTTCAAGCATTGGTAAAACAAATATTGACCAAAGTCATACACGAACCAAGCAAAACTGTAACATAGAGCTAGAAACATGAGAAAATAAGAATACGTTTTGGTATGGATAAAATTACAGAAACATAATGATCGAGATATATGGCTGAAATATATGTTTTTTCTTATTCGCATGTAGCAGGAAGATATCGCTTGTTCCATTAGCTTCGATAAGCCCAAGACATTTTGAACCCATGAAAGTACGCAATATCTATTTTCAATGTTTCGATTTTTGACGATGGCATGTTATCATATCAAAACGAGATACTTAGCGAGGTCGTTAATTTGGTGAACGCGCCAATTTTTCATTCATAATCAAATTATGATCCCGATAACATAACATTGGGAGGGGGGGGGGGAGTAATGTTTACTTCGTGAAATATGCTTAACTTCGAGGGTAGAGCAATGCGAGTTTCTTTCAATGCAAAACAGGATACGTGCAGATATTAGAAATAAAAATAACTGTTTATTGCATTTTCCTCCATGATCTATAAATAGCGGGATGAGAGCGCGCTAGATAAAGAGGAGAGGTTTTTATCTTTTACAACCCGATGGGGAGGTACATACGTGATGGATTGCCTTGAGAAAGAACTGACATCGTTTGAAGAGTAGCTTCTGAAATATTTCCGTTTTTGTGACAATTGGATTTCAGATGAGTTTGACTTCCGATCGACAGCTTCTTCGCAGCCTAATTTCAGGTATTTAACAGAATACTCGAACTTGAACTAACGAAGCCGATGATGATGAGCTTTTTAAAATGTGTATTGAAATAATTGTCTTTATAAAGAATCTTTTTTCTTTAATTCATTAATCCATTAATTCATCGAAATGAAATGTAATCAAAATATAATCAAACATGAATTACAATGTGCATTTATATAGGCCTGTATGTTAACAAAATTACCAATTCATGTTAAGATCCTTGTCATGAAATAACTTTACACTGACTGATTTCTGATAATCAAAATCATATATATCTCTTCCTGTAATTCTTTATATATTCTGAATCCATAGTGTCGACTGCATCAACTTTTAATGATTCATCATTTTACCAGAGATATATTATTGTAAGTCAAATAGGCTTGCCTGCTCACTTATTTTAATCAGATTTTTCAGTGTGTGTTTTTTATACTTTGTAATATTCCTAAAGAACAGTATCTCAACCCAATTATTCACATAATTCACAGAAATTTTAAGTCAGATTCAAAATGTATTGAGATTCAAACTCTAAAGTGCTCGCAAATAGAAAATGACATCTCTGTGCATGAATACATGAATTCACATTGCAAAATTAAGACCTCACGAAACAACGCAATCATGATCTCAATGCGAAATAATTCTTTATGACATTCTTTCAATCTCAGATTTTATCTGCCAGACAGAGCGAAACCAATGACGTAGATACCGCCCGCCCCCCCCCCCCCCCTCGGAAAAGAATTTTAAAAATCACACCTCTCTAGCAAACTTTATATTCACATTTATAAAATGGTACTGATTTGCTCAAAGATTTTGAGTCATTGGCCTACCAAACCGGAGCTGAAAGTTTGCAAGTTTTGAGGTAAGTGCGGTTTTGGGTTTGGATGAAGCACGCTTGACACTCCTCTTGCATCGACAGCAATATCTTCCTTTGATCCAAGACGTTAAAAAAAAAATGGGTTTTCGGGTTTTCCCCAGCGAAATGTGGCTTGATAGAGTGTGATGACCTTTGTTTACTTTCGATGAGATGTAGGTTGGTGACCAGATGGAGTAGTGAATAATTTAAGCTTGATGATCGCTTCTTATAGGCGAGTAAATCATGAACCGTACGTAGTTACTAGTAATATCACAATGGCACTCATAAAAGATGGAGTATCGCGTGTTTGTGAGCGAAGCAATTCTATGTGTCAAATGCATGTTAGATACATTAATACCTGGATTATCGTTTAAAATAATCTTTATTATCAGTAATATAATTAAGAGATTGAATAAAGTAATCTTGCATTCTCTTCTGATTTCTGACTTGATGAACCAATGCAATACCACCCTGGCTTTAGATAAAAATTTATACAAAACGTTTATATGCATTCGACGTGCTGATTGACAGCTCTAAGCACGTTATCTATACTCAGTCTGAATAGACGCCGAGCAAAGATGGAAAACTAAAGACCTAAATATAAATGTGCAAGGTGGGTTGATTGTATAAAGAGCAAATGGGAGAGGTAGCTTCTATATTTGTCGGCAGAATTGTAGACTATTTCAAGTGTTCCCGAATCTCCCACATGTTCCTTGACATCCCATTGCGATTTCTGAGTGGTATGATCAGGAAAGGCAGGTGTTATAGCCAAAAGACATGGGTTAGGTTTGTAAAGGAAATCAATGTATTAACTGACATAATAAAACTATATATATATATATATATATATATATATATATATATATATATATGAAATAATACATTTATTTCCAAAACTAAATACTCATATTGATTTTTAAAAGCGGCGGCACGTAACGACACTACCCAGCGGGTACGGGTAAAGGAAAATTCTAACATGTTCATTATGTTCAAGTAATGCGAGCTAAAGTATTAGAATACATCTGGATAATACATATATTCACTTGTTTTCTTTTTAAAAAATTGCGACTGAAAAGTCTGCTGAATCCGCCAAACAATTACTTTTGCCATGGGAAAAGAAGTCGAGTCTACAGCTGGTCTTTTAGCACTGATTGTATTATGTAATAGAGTGTTTTCAAAAAATTGTATTGTAATGATGTCTTCCAGGTTCAAGCTAACATAAAACTCATTATGTATAATAAGCCTGAATGGTAATGATGATAAACATAAGTGAGAAATTATTTTCTAAAATCCATTCTTGTACTTGATAATACAAATTAAAGCGTACAATTCTTGTGAATACTCTTTGCCTGAAAAGAAAATTTCAAGAACAAAGCAGTACAAAGAAGAGGATAATTTTGAAAGTCTAAAGTGAGCGAAGAAAATTAAAACAAGATAAGCTTTTAAGCGAAATACTAGGTCTGATTATGTCTTCCTTGTAAAGTAAGGACAAAAAAAGATTAATACATAGAAGAAATGATTGAAGTATACTCACATATCAGTACAGTGTGGTTGTTACAAAGTATAAACAATATTGTATTAGCTCCAAGAAATAAGTTCCAAACAAAAGGTTGCAATCATTATTTCCACAATCCTGGAGTTGGAGTCCCCTAAATCACAATCAACTTTCAGCCTCACAGTTATGACTGCTCTGTGAAAGCTTCAAAATTAAAGTGCGGCCTTCCTCTCTCCCACACGCTCTCTATATCATTCGCCCGATGAGTGAACCCAGATAACAAACCCGAGTAACGAAAGCGAGCGAACACACAGACAAATCGAGCATGCGCGTTGGGTACTCTTCAGGTGCAAAAGTATGCAGACGATCTCTCGGCACCTTTGATCGGCGCCTGACTAACTGTATGTGAGAGTGTTACGGGCGCGTTTGGGGAAGAAGACCGCTGGAGGCGTGTGTCCTCTCCGGCGCTTTCTCAGACAACTGACTGGGAACTTTCAACAGCTTATTTCACTTCGCAGACTTGTCGAGCTATCTGACTGCTGCCGTGTGCTCTGTTTGTAACGAGCGGGCAGCACCGCCGAGTATAAATTTGAAGAGGAGATAGCCCGCTTGAGTTGCCGGATATTAGCATATTACCGAAACCTGTCACAGCTTTATTTTTAAACCCCTCTCAGCCCAATAATATTCTGTCACTTGGTTCGTATGGCTGCTGCAAGGCGGACGCTAAGCGCCTCGGTCATTAGTGTTTTAATGAAAAGCGAAGAAGCATGAGAAAGAGAGCTTAGTTGAGAAGAAAACAAAGTAGGACAGAAAAGGAGAAAGGGAGATGGATGAGAGTATGTAAGAGAGAGAGAGAGAGAGAGAGAGAGAGAGAGGGAGAGAGAGAGAGAGAGAGAGAGAGAGAGAGAGATGGCGAGAATCGAAGGGAAAGCTGTGAGAGTGAGAGATACACCCAATGAAAAGATTTTGATTAGATTTGATTTATTTCATTTCTAAGTTTCAGTACAAACAAAACATTTATATATAATCCATATATCTTTTATACAGATAACACAGTACAAAGTAATAAAATTGATATGATATGTAATATTAATTGTATATATACCTTAATGAAATTGGAAATCTATTTTCATAACAAAAATTATAATTACCCCCCTCCCGCTCTCTCCTTCTCTCTGTCTCTCTCACTCTCTTACTTTTGTTATGGTTTCCAAATCGGCATACTAGTTGAAGTCGAAAAAAAAAAAAAATCTCTACAGGTATTGCTCATGCCTTATTGCAAATAATTTTAAGCTAACGAAAATTATTATATGATTATGTAAGAGATCAATGTTGTCTAAATGTTTCATCTGCGATGCACATCGTTCACTTCGTTATTGTACCTCCCCATTAACGATTAAATTGTAATGTTATAATCTAAGAGCAAAAAAAAAAAAAAAAAAAAAGAAAGAAAGAAAGAAAAGGTGTGCATGATGTGAGTGGTGTCAATCATTTAACCGTATTTTTCTACACTGTAAAAAAGAACTGTAAAACTACAGGTTCTGGGGCCCTTGAAATTACACGTTATTGCCGTTATTTCAAGTTTACAGTCTTTTTCCTGTAAAAAACCCAGTAATTTTTTTTTTTTTTTGGTTTACGGGAAATCAGCATATATTTACAATCGCCCGACATAAAAAACTGTTACAAAACATTTTATCATATTTTAACAAGATACCCCTGTTAAATTACAAATCGTTTCCATGGTTCCGTTTTAATTTATATAGATTTTGCTGTTAGAAATTAAAGTTTCTACTATCTAACAAAAATCTTACTGTATTCTAACTGTGAAAAATGGGCATTCCCTCCCGGCATTCTGACTGCCAGGAAATTTCCCGTGAAAAAACGGCAACATTTTTTACAGTGTAAATCCTGATTGTTTAATCCCATCTTGAAGGGATTTGTGTTAATCCTAAAGGGGTGTGTTGGGGGCAACAGTGAGCATCTTATGCAACCACCTGACTATAGCCTGGCCAAGGCGGTGTTAAATAGCTGCATCCTAAGAGGGAAATGATTATTTGTCTTAAATTCTTCCTTTAAAATTCCTTCATGCATTTCACGGTGCAAGCCTAGCAGTCTTGAACTGCCGTGACTGATGTGGAAATGATCCAGAACCTGTGATATTTATTCGTATTGTCCAAAGGAGGCTTTATCTTAATATTTCTATGATGGAACAGACATTCTTTTCTTTGGAGGACATTCAAATTTTTGTAACCCATTGTAGGACGGGAAATGTAATTTTTACTATTAATTGTTTACAATGATATTTTGAATATTGTCTGTACACTACAAATGGGAGAGTTATACCTTTAAAAAATGACTCCACCATAATGGCTGATTTGACAATGCGATGCAGAGATTGAATATTTCATTAGTGATCTTCATAACTTCGTATAACTTTTTTATTACTTCTCCGATATTTCTATAGAATTATCCATATTTTGTTCGTTTGTTTTTCTCTCCATTTTTATTTAGGTCAAGCATATAAAAGGTAATTCTCCTCTAATGACATTATCTGAGATTTATCTCAGTCGATTGAATTTTCTTTTGAAACACTCCCAATTACCACAAACAAAAGTGCAATTTCGTTTAAAAAATCATAAAATGAAACAAACATTCAAATACATAATTACTCTACCAATAAATCATATCATCAAAAAATGCAAAGTGAAAATGGAAGTGCTTTTACTGCATATAAGAGATGTCTCTGCCTCTGTCGTGGCCAATTAGCTTATAAAAGTCATGTCCATTTAACACATTCGGTGAAGTCAGTAAGGTGATAATGTAATTATACACTGTAGACTTTGTATTTAGTATGAATGTTTATATACTGAAAACAGAATTAAGAGCAAGCCAAATCAACATTTGAATTCATTCATGCCTTGTCCTAGCAATACAAAATGAAGGAAAGATATCTTCTGCTTTCCTGTCTAGCTGTCTGCAGAAGCTTGCAAAGACGGTACCTT